>MU399500.1:1038741-1072772 GCA_022578845.1 Hypoxylon cercidicola | reverse complement strand
CCCCGCCGCGGCCCCCGCGCGCGCCCCGCCCCCCCCCCCCCCCCCGCCCCCCCCCCCCCCCCCCCCCCCCCCCCCCCACGCAGTATGTATGGTGTTGCAATGTGGTCCAACCTCTTATTAATACCTCGGAGGGCAAAAGTGGTATCCAGATCTGCTTTGGGGTTCAATGTCTTTAGGATAGAAGGGTGTAGTTCGTCCGGAACATTGGCTATGTTGTCCTTAACCTGCTGAGGTATGTACGGTGAATCCTCGAATCTGGCACCGGCATTAGCCAAAGCTGGCACGACATATTGATTGAAAATGTATGGTGTATGTGAAGAGATTGAAGGGAAGATGGTGTATGATGGGTGAAGTGACTAAAACAATGTCGAAGTCTTGACGGGACAAGTTCTGTTCCGTTCGTGAATAATTTGGGAGAAGACGTTCTTAAATAGGTTGAGAATACGGGTGCAGAAGTTAATTATTTTTTATTTCAATTCACCGCGTCAAACTCAAGCTCAAAGTCAAACGGACCGATTCTGCCGTCGCCTCAAAGGCGTTGCCCGGCAGCTGTGCTTCACCGTTAGCCAAAAGCGGCCATACAAACGCGACGCCCCGTTGCCTGGGGATTTTGCTAATTCCGGCAGTGCAACGAGAGATGATGCGAACTTTGCTCGCTTGACCTTGATCCCATCCTCTACCTACCTACAAGAGAATAACAAGCACAGAGATCATAAAGTTAATATTTACGAAAAGAGGCAAACCCAAGTTATCATGAAGGGTGTTGTTCAACTATGTTTTTATCCATTAGGTAGACTATAGGCCCATTATGCTAATGAAAGTAAAGAAGCGTTAGATATCGACATACCTTAGGTAGGTAGGCTGGTAGGTAAGTACCTAGTTAATCAAGTTATATGTACGATAGTTAAGAAGTATCCAAAGGAAGTGGTGAAATACGACTAATTACCTAACAAAAACTATGTATTTGTAGGATGGTTACAAGAATATAGATATCTTACATTACACCTAACATATTATATCTCTAAGTTACTTACTATGGTGATCATATAGTCCTTGGTTCTCAGAATAGGTTATTATATAGTTGCTTCATAAGTCTGTCCCATAATGTATGTCGTTGAGAGACTTTCAGCATCCTGGCCTATTAGCCATTGACCCACTAGACGAGGAGTTAGCAGTGTTGGTTTAGACAAGGGGGCTAAGTTTAGGGGGCAAAGGATCTCTTAACTATTAAGTTCGTAGCTTATCATGTAGGTTAGCGACATTGTTATTTCCGCACCTTTCGGTTTAGGTTTTTATAGAGATCACAATAGAAATCGTATACAAGCCTGTTCACTCCCTCCCATCCCAGGGTAAATCCTAAGTGATATATGTGAAGTCTACTTCCTCTTTCTCTAGCCCCTATACGAGTCATCTATTACAGATAGATAACAAACCGTGAACGTAACTCACACACTTGAGTCTTAAAATCTGGAAAACAACTACTAAAGCAAGTACGAATTATCACACAGAGGCACACAAATTACTAGAGCAATTTCAAAATGTTAAAGTGTAATAATAATATATATTGAAAAGACCGAGTCTTGACCTCGACTAAGCTCAGTTCTAAGTCGAACAGTCAGTCCATTATGCCATTCCATCATAAGATCGAGAGCAATAAAACGCGTGGTAGAAAAGCAAAAAGCGTCGTTGCAATCGATTATTTTTCATCATCCTTCCAGCAAACGCCGAGCCGTGCCGAGAGCATCGCACAAGTTGAAAAAAATCATGAATTAGAGAATTAAACGCCCGTTGGCTGGCTTTCACCAGTCGATGGGGTCCTTGAGCTCCTGGCCGCGATTCGTCGCCGGCACGGGCACCGGCTTGGCCGCTAATCGGCCGTCCTTTCCCCGCTTGAGGTAGCCCGAGCCGTCGACCCAGGGGGTCTTGGTCGACGCCTTCTTCTCGTACTCGACGATCTTCTCCTCGAGCTGCAGCGTCAAGCCGATGTCGTCGAGACCGTTAATCAGGCAATGCTTGCGGAACTCTTCTACGTCAAACTTGCAGATCTCGCTACCGCTCTCGTCGCGGATCACCTGGTTCGGCAGGTCAACCTCGATCTCCTTGCCAGCGCGCGCCTCGGCCGCGATCTTGTCAAGCGCCGCCTGGTCCTTGATGGCGATCGGCAGCATACCATTCTTGAACGTATTGTTGAAGAAGATGTCGGCAAACGACGGTGCGATGACACATCGAATACCAAAGTCGTTAAGAGCCCAGGGGGCGTGTTCTCTGGAACTGCCGCAGCCGAAGTTAGGGCCCGTGACCACCAGGATCTTGGCCTTGGTCCACGGTTCTTGGTTGAGGACGAAATCGGGGTTAGGAGTTCCGTCCTCCTTATTCCTTGAATCGAAGAAAAGAGCGGAACCGAGGCCGGTACGCTTGATAGTTTTCAGGAACTGCTTGGGGATGATGGCATCGGTATCGACGTTGGCTCTGTCTAAGGGAGCAGCAATTCCTCTGTGGACAACGAATTTCGGCAGGCCTTGGGAGCCAGCAACTTCTGTTGCAATGGCGTTGACGTGCGGCGAGGCATCGGAATCTTCGGGTTGGTCAGTAATCTTCTCCCTGGCCGAGTCGTCCTCCTGAACACTCTCGTCAACATGCGCCTTGCCTGACGTGACGGGCGTCTTATAAGCTTCGATATGGGGGCTGGCCTTGTACTCGGTCAGTTTCCGAACATCAGCAAGCTTGCCGACAATAGCAGCCGCCGCCGCCATAACCGGAGACATCAAGTGGGTTCGGCCTTGGGCACCTTGTCTACCCTCGAAATTTCGGTTACTCGTGCTTGCGCATCGCTCCTTGGGAGATAGAATATCAGGGTTCATGCCGAGGCACATACTGCATCCTGCTTCTCTCCACTCGAACCCGGCATCTAAGAAGATCTTGTCGAGACCCTCAGCTTCGGCTTGATCCTTGATAACTCCGGAGCCAGGCACAATCATAGCACGCTTAACATTGTCCGCCTTCTTCTTGCCTTTCACGACCGCAGCAGCGGCTCGAAGATCTTCAATTCGCGAGTTGGTGCAGGAACCGATGAAGACCTTGTCGACAACAATCTCTTCCATGGGGGTGCCGGCTGTGAGTCCCATGTACTCTAGCATTCTTCGGCCAGCTGCCTTCTTCGATTCGTTCTTGAACGTTTCGGGGTCAGGTACCACTCCAGTAATAGGAACGACATCTTCGGGACTCGTTCCCCAGGTCACGGTAGGTATAATGTCCTTGGCATCGATTTGCACGTCGATATCATATTTGGCGCCGGGGTCGGATTGAAGGCTCCTCCAGTACTTAACAGCACGATCCCACTCCGGGGTGCCGAAGCGAGGGGCCAATGGCTTCCCCTTGAGATACTCGAACGTGATGTCATCAGGCGCCACCATACCAGCTCGAGCACCGGCCTCGATAGACATGTTGCAGATGGACATACGGGCCTCCATGCTCAAGCTACGGATGACAGAGCCGCAGAACTCGATGACACAGCCAGTACCGCCAGCGGTTCCGACAAGACCAATTGCGTGGAGAACGACGTCCTTCGAGCTTACACCGGGAGCTAGCTCGCCCTCGACTTGTATTCTCATGTTCTTGCTTCTCTTGGTGATGAGGCATTGGGTAGCTAGGACGTGCTCGACCTCGCTGGTGCCAATGCCCATAGCGAAACAGCCGAAAGCGCCATGGGTAGAGGTGTGGCTGTCACCGCAGACCAGAGTAGTACCGGGGAGAGTAAAACCTTGCTCGGGGCCAATGACGTGAACGATGCCCTGACGCTTATCGCCTAGACCGAAGTAGGTAATGCCGAAATCTTTTACGTTCTCTTCGAGGGTTATGCATTGTAAACGGGAATCGTCTTGTTCGATGAAACTTGCAAGATCCTTCAGTCCTTTTCGGGATTTTGTGGGAATGTTCTGGTCATAGTGTCAGCTTCGCTTGGGCCATCCTACGATCGAGGAGTATGTGACATACGTGATCAGTAGTAGCGAGAGTGCAGTCTGGCCTTCGTACACTGCGCCCTGCATTTTTTAGGCCCTCAAAAGCTTGCTGTGCATCCTGTTAGCTTTGGCCCACTGCGAATAGCTTGTAGAAAGCTCAAATATCACATACAGGAGAGGTGACTTCGTGGACTAGATGTCTGTCTGTAGATTGGCGCGAATTAGTAGGGGATTCCCCAATCAACCCCTTGCTTCCACATACCGATATAAAGCAGAACTGTGCCGTCAAGCTTCTCGTCCACGACATGGGCGGCGAGAACCTTGTCGTACAAGGTCTGGGGAACACTTTCGGCAATAGGCATCTTGAATATGGACTACTACAATACCCTGTCTCGTGACCTAGTACTGGCGAGCTTAATTCCGACTTACACGGGGCTGCTGGAGGAGAGGGAAGTAGGGGAAACTGGAGCTTTAAAGGGGGAAGAGAAAGGTCACAAGCACCAACATCCGACCGTGAGAAACTACACAAATGCGGGGAGGGAGACCTTAAGTAAGTGACGAAGTCGCTGTGCAATTCCAGCTGTGAGGCGAAACAAAGCGATATTTGGTCCGCCGGCACAGGAAGCATGCTATATTGTACCTAGGTACCTCTATTTTTTTTGCCCTTGTTGCCCTTGCTGCCCCAATTCTTTTTTTTATGGCTTCTAACAGCGCCTTGCATGAGCCGCCGAACATCGGACGGCTGTACCTGCTCTCCGGTAGCGGGGTACATACCGCCCTGCGGCCAGGGTTCGAGATTTGAATCTGGAGGCGTGTGATTGGTCGAGCAGTACCGGATTGGGCGGCGTAATTGGAGGGCAGGGGGGGGGGCAATTGGGAAATGCCATCGAGGGAAAAGTTAAAAACACCCCGCTACCCCACGTGAGGGGCCTTCGGTGCGAGTCAAACTGCACACATATGCTCATGATTGCATGCAGCAACGTATCGGACCAACATCCATTTCTCAGCGGTCGGCCTTTCTCAATTCCTCCAATTCAAGGGACGAGGAGAGGGCTACAGCGGCAAAACGAGATAATCTCCATTGAGTAAGGCTATCCGATGTGGTTCTACGTTATGTCTACGTATACGTCCTACATATCAGCCAAAACGTCCTCGTACATCACACATGTTCTCCAAACACCCTCCACTCGGAAATAAGAGACGTGTATATGATGTCACCCTACCTTCTCATTGGTCCGGGCTCGGTTTGTCCGAATCGAAGTACCGCATGTCATGTCGTGCTCTCCAGCAGCCCAGCTTCAGATACCCGCTCCGCTCTTTCGGTGTACCTAAAGCTCGTACCCATCACCCTGAATATCCTACACCGCACTCCGCAGCGAGCTATTTTCACCTATCCCAAACCCTTCTCAAGGGAGGCATGAGAATGCGAAATCGGGGACAACCTCAATGTCTGCCTTTTAGTATACTTCGTATTTACTTCTATCAGATACCTGCTACTATACCTGGTCTTGTCCCCCCGTTTGGCGGACCGGTGATGCTCCGATCTTGCCGTCCCTAGCTCCAATTTTCGCTTCCGTCCATGCCATCGGCTCCTGTCGGAGCTCAACCATTCTAGAGTACCCTAACTGGCGGTATCCATACCCCCTTTATCCCTTATCCGAATTCCGCACACCAACCTATTAGCTGGTCTAGACCCCTGAGACTTTCATACATAGCTCCATCGCTGGAGCTTTACCATTATAAGTTAAGAAGGGGACCCTGAACGCCAAGCCAGGCGCGTAACCGCATAAGCCATACATGAAGTAGTCAGCCTGCTGTATCCGTAAATACTCTCACGCCAACCGCCTAACAACATACCAAAACACCCGCAAGACATACCAACCACCAAGCACCGCCGCAAGGCAAAACACAGCCGCCGATGTAAAGGTGCTAACGTCTTTCAACGTGCTCTGCTTCCTGTGTCGTCGTCTCCAAAGATCGCTCTGCTGATCGAAGGCCGGCCGAACCGTGATCCACCAATTACAGGCCAACTCGAGAAGTACGGTGTAGATCGTTTTGCAGAGTTGCATGGCGGTCATGGCTTCGTCTAGCTTTTTGGTCTTCTCTTCGACGTTCTTGTGTTGCATCTGCGTCGTACTCTTGCTGATGTGTTCGCTAGGCTTGGAAGGAAGCCCGGTGCCTGCGCCGCCTTCGCTGGGGCGTTTCTTCTTTGGGCGCCTTTGCTGAAGCGAGTGCTTCGTTTCTGCCGCTTTGCTGCTTGGAGCTTGCTTCTTGGCCGGACTTGGGCTTCGGCTCTTGTTCCAGCTTACCTTGCGGTCGGCCGACTTGCTCCTCACTATTTCTTTCGCCTTCGAACGCAACACGGCGATCCGGGCTGTCTCTTCTACCATGGAGTCTATTTGCTCGTCGGATAGCGCTCGCGGGCGGGTTTCCTGGATAGACGTTGCTCGCGTTCGACCCGGACTTGCACCGTGACGTTCTGGTTTCAGGACTAGCACTTCCTGCGCTCTGCTTCTTTTGACTTCTGTGGCCTTGGGTGTTTCCGTCTTGGTATTCTCTATCTTCTCGGGTGTGTCCTTGCCCTTCGGAATTTCTATGACCTTGGACACGTCTATGCGCTTCGCCTCGGCATTCTGTTGGATAATGCGGCACAGTCTCGGGGTCGTTGGCGTGGAAACCCGGGTTGGTGGTTTCTTCTCCAGAATCACAGGGTGAGCTGATGTAATAACGGTCTCGGGTGTCTCTTGGGCAAGCACGAGATTCGGCGAGCCGCTCCGTGGTGTGACTGGAGGGGAAGGTGTCCTTCGCTCCTCCGATATCATGACTGGCTCGGCGCAATGTTCTTGCCGGTCTGGGATTATGGGCGCCGTTTGGGCTTGGCTGGTCTCTGTTGCATCGTCGACCTGAGAGAGACCGACTTCTAGTTTTGGCTCTAGAGGGTCGAGTTGGCCCTGCCGACCTGGAGCGCAGCCAGTAATGATGGTGGTGGGTATGGATACAGATTCTCTCCGGGCTCGCATGAAGTTGCTGTCTGTGCGGGGTAGGTGGTTGATCGTCTGTTCGAAATCGACTCTCTTTAGTAGACTCAACGGTTGATGTTGGCTCTGGTACACCGGGAAATCCCGTGGGAATCCTTTGGCCGTGTGGTCCTGGAGTTCGTCGAAGCTGGGAGGCCTTTGACGACTCTCCGTGTCCTTGGGCTGAGGAGTGACTAAGATACTTGGGACTAATTTCCGGCGGATGGAGGGATGCCTCATGATCCCTTTCAGCTTTGACTGAGATGAGATCGCTGTAGCTGCGCTTGTGTCTTGGTCGATCTTGTCGTTCTCCTGTTGGAGGACTAGATTTGTCACCGACGACATTGCCATCCTGTTTCTGCCCATCGTCCCCATGGAAATTGGATTGGGTGTCGTTGACGGAGAATCGTCTGAAATGGCTGACTGGCTGTCGGCTGACTCTACCGTGTCCGGCGTTAGGAGGTGAAGATGGTAATCCGGAATTGCTAGATCGGCGAAGTGGTCCCTTTGCACCTGTTCGATGGAATTTGGCGTCGGATTCTGAGCTCTCATGGACATCAGGAGACCTTTGCGTGTGGTTGATTTTCCTGGATCTGTCCCCCGACGGCGCCTCCATAAAAAATGCCTCTCACTTTTGGCTCTCCCCATGTCCGGCTGTGCTGCATTGAGATATGCTCCGGACGGTTGGGAGGCTGGTCTTGTGAGTGTGATATGCTCGAAATTGGTATCTGGTGAGTTATGAATGATGGTTTCCGTCGATAGATCTCGACGCCTGTGGCCTCGAGGCTGCGTATCATCAGAACTAAGTCGGCTCATCGAAACTGGCGGGCGAGTGGGACGAGAGAAGTTGAGGACGTTTGATGGGACGTCGTCGCCGTCTGATATAAAAGAGTCAGTAGGCATCTCGGAAAACAGCAAACTGGAGGTCTCACTGCTTCCTAGTGCCACACTGTCTATGGACTGAGCAATCGGGCTCAGATTGGGTTCCGCAGCAGACGACCAGTGACGCTTGTGTTGGCTCCATTTAGCGAACTGGTGCTGACGTCTGAGCTCTTCCTTTACGCGCTCAATCTTGTTAAGCTTGGCTTGCTCCTTGTTCAATCTAGCCTTATCCTTTTCTTGCTCTTCCAACAGTCTAATCTGTTCATACTCCAGCTTCGCAGCCTTCTTCTTCCGTGCCAAACCGGCTAGTTTGCTACGGGTGGTCGTACTGGTTGTATCGGAGCTAGGCGTGTCTGTAGGCGTAAGAACTGAATATTGCCCCGAGTACGGATCGGCCCCTTGCACGCCCAACCAGTCACCGCTCTCTTTCAAGCTTCGACGATTTTTCCTGGTCTCCTCCTTGCTCTTGAAGACCTCGTGGACCTCGGCCTTCGTCAAAGCATCCGACTTCCGAGGCTGCTGCGATTCACGATCTGGTGTGTCGGCTGCCTGTTCGCGCCTGCGGGATCGGTCTCTGGGCAAGTTCTCGACGAACCGAGAGTCCCCTTTTTGCGGGCTCCAGCTCCACGCGCGACGGTGATTGGAGACCTCGGGGTCGGCTCCGAATGTGGGATGGGCAGGGTTTTTTTCTTGAGCAATATTCCAGTCCGTGATCTCGTCGGGATCCGCGTCGACGTCCTTGTCGTTCTCGCCCGTCCACTCGCTCGTGCGGCGTGTGCCCCCCGCCTCCGGGCGGTTGCTTGGCAAGATCTTGCTGAAGAAACCGACGAGCGAGGATGTCCGCTTCTGAGCCGGCTGCTGCTGCTCGGGACGTGAAATCGCCCCCGTCGAAGATCGTGCGGGACTCATCCTCCTAAACGTGCGCTGTCGGATCGGCGGCGGCGGTTGGCTTTGGCTAATAGGTGATGATACGAACCAGTCCGAGCTACGACTGCGTGGCGATGACGATGAAAATAATGATGAAGACCGTCCACGATGTCCTGAGGACGATGCCATTGGGCTGGTCCCTTCTGGTTCCCGGATTCAGGATGAGATCGTGCTTACCCGCCTAAGGGAAAAGGGGGAAAGAGGAGACGACTGTGAGACGTACTGGGTAGAACCTCCATCTTTCCTCTCGCAAGATCAGACAAACGCGGGAGGGAAGCTACGGATGAACCGTAAGTAAGGTAAGGGGGGACAAGGTTGGGAAGATCGGACTAATTCACCAGGGAACGTGCGACGAAGGTTTGAGGAAGTATGCATATTGAGATTCATCCAAGCTTGATGGCCGATGAATGGAAGCATTTAGGTTCTGATCTCAACTTAAGAGGGCACGACTCACCCACGATGGTTTGCTAGGTATAGGTGCCGAAGGTATGTTACTATATAGCGAAATGGAATCGTCACAGAATAAAAAAGGGGGAGGCAGCGCATTAATCAGCGGCTTCTTGATGCCGCTATTGATGGTATTAGCTCTCTGCAGATGCAGCTCGTATTCATACAAACGCCGGTGAACGCAAGGAAAAGTTTCTGATGCAGCGTAAGAGTAAATCAGCCCACGCACCCCAGTGCGACTCCCGTTCCCAACGTCAATGCATAATCCACAAACACTCCGTGTATCCTCCCTTATCGCCACATAGACGGATATCTCTCATAAGAGGTAGGTTGAGGTCGTCCCCAGGCGCTCGGCGGTTGAGGATTCAGAGTCCCCGTGCTCTTCCGAGCGCTCTTCGTAGGACTACTACTACGATCTCTTGCCGATCGGTATTGCTCGAGTTGGGCCATCTCACTATTATTGCGTGGCGATCTATACTGAAGCTCCCCTAGACTGGGAGCTTTCTTTAGAGGTGAATTAGGGTTGGTGTATACACCCATGTAGCCCCCATCTCCCCCACGGTTAGCAGTGGAGGTAGAGGCTGATAAAGTGGGAGTAGAAGTAGAAGCAGAAGTAACCGAAGTTCCTAGTCGGGACGGATTTGGGTTAAAAGACGTGGGTATACCCGGAGTGCTTCTCCGAGGTTGCTGCCTAGCGGCTAGAGACGATCGGTTTCTAAGATCACTGCCGTAAGCATCGACGTGTCTTGTCGACACCGGTGGGGTGAAAAGTCCAGGGTTAGTTCCGGTGTTGCTAGTGCTCGATCTCATGACATTATCGGGATCGATATGTTTGATGTAGTTGGGATTCGGCCGGGTCTGGAAGCCCCGTCGAAGCTGGACAGTAGGCGTGCCGATTTCGACAGTCTCATCAACATCCTCACCGTCCTCGCTCTGTGACAGCTGGGTCGCCGCGTCTCTGACAGTAGGATATAGATTGGGATGAACGAATTTGGTATCGTACTCGTGCATGACCTCTTTCTGGATGATAGCCGTGTCTTTGTTCTGTTGAGTAAATCTATCCTGAAACAGCAACAACTGTGCCGAAAGGATCAACTGCAATACGATGCAATTGAAGACGGTAACGCTCGGTCGTACGTCAAGGGGTGCCAAGGGTAGAAACATCATATAGACGAGGACGTGGCCGGGACTAAATAAGCAAAACATGCGCAGACAAATCGGCAGCGGATCCCAAACCGAAATCTCCCATACGTCTCGACTTCGATCCGGATGCGCTCTCGACTCGGCGCTCTCGGAGCTCATCATGTCGGTTAAGAGTCGTAGGGGGGACGAAGATGCGGGAGAAGACTGGACTCGAACCCGATGCGCCGAGGGAGTCTGGGGCTCCCTTTCCACGTCTGCTTCGAATAGTCGATAGTGACGAGAGCGGTACATGGTGTAGGTCGCATTGACGGCCGAGAAGGTGGTAAGAGACCATACTAAGAAGCCGACCTATAATGCAGCCACATGCAAACATTAACAAACGGCTCTTCGCTATTCGACAACTCGTATATATACAGGAAACTTACGAAAAACGTAAACCACCCAGAGACGGTTCCCTCGTCGAAGACTGAATCTGACATGCGAGAGCCGCCACTATTGGCTCTGGCCAGCAGAAAAACAAAGTTCATGACCACTCCCATCTGCGTACCGACGGCCTTAGAATTCCTCCAGTCGCGCGTCTCGATCTCCTCGGACAGCCATAGAAGGAAGTCCATGGGGTTCAGCCAGGCCTTGAGGCGCTCCCCGAGCGGTCTTCGACGTATCAACCGCGGCATCTTGGGAGATGTGCTGCTAAGCACGAGAGGCGGGAAGCTATGCAGATATCGAAATCACCACATGTGCGATGAAACTGCGGCCAACTTCCCACACGGAGGGCGTTGGCGTTGGCGTTGGCGTTGGCGTTGTTGGTCGGTCCGTTACCTACTAGACGGGGAATTCCTTTTGTTGACTTCCACGGGTTGGAAGAAAACATGCGGCGATGGAACTCCAAATTGATGGAAATTTTACTAGGATTCGGTTGCCTTAGGTACCTGCCTAGAGCTAAAAGCTGCTAGGGCGTTTGCTACCTACATAAGGTACCTACCTGGCAGCCTGGGTCGGATTAGGTATGCCCTTATAGCGGGGTAGGTCTGCCCGCTGCCTTGGGCTGCTTGCAGCTCCCAGCCTACGCGTAGGTTGCTAGCTTAGCAGCTTAGGCGGTAAGAGCTCATCACTTCTCCAATTTCTCAGCCTCACACCTATTGCATGCCTTATCGACAGCTCCGGTCTACGTGCATCCTACCCACCCTATACGATACTGGACGCATTCGGGATCCGGCTGGACCATACCTACGCTTAGGTTGCCTATTCTGATTGACTCATAATAATGGCGTCTCAGGCAGACTACAAGGATAGGCAGTTCCTAGCCGTCATAGGGGACGAGGTACGCGCGAATCCCCCAATCAGAGAGTTGGTGCAGAGTATTGACAACGAAGCTTAGGACTCGGTCACGGGTTTGCTACTAGCAGGTATTGGCGTAAGCTATCCCCATATAGCTATTTGGTTTAATTACTGGCCATATCTGAAGTGAGCCGCCTATTAACGGTGTCGCCAGCACGTCACGAACCCGCCCGACTCGCAGAAGAACTTCCTCGTCGTCGATAACAAGACCGAAACCTCTGCCATCGAGGCTGCCTTTGATTCCTTCACGACGCAACGGAAAGATATCGGCATCGTTTTAATCAATCAGCATGTTGCCGACAAGATCAGATACCGGATCGATACCTACACGGCTGCGTTCCCTACTATACTCGAGATTCCTAGCAAAGAGCACCCATACGACCCGGAGAAGGACAGCGTGCTGAGAAGAGTGCGACGTTTGTTTGGAGAGTAAAAGCCTTGCCCAGAGTTTCATGACGTTTATTATCGGATGGCAGGGTTGGATTTGTATCTTATAGACCATTCCCAAGTGTCAGAGTTCATGGTATCCCAACAGTAGGAGTCCCAGGGCCATGATTCAAAGCTCTGAAAATGCCCTTGCTAGGGTATCATTATGTGTATGTGTAACTAATGCTAGATTCGTGATTACGCGCCTTTCGCCATTTCAGTGTGCGCTGTCAAACATCAAAACAAACTCGCGGCGATGAAATCAAACTGTGATGTCCTCTAGTCCATACAAATACAGACGTAGGAAATATGTCTTTGCGTCCGTCAATCAAGTGCCATGCTTTCGTAATAATCAACCCAGATTCCTGATCTCCAATGCTGTAATGCTAGACTTGTCTTGTGGGTATCAAAGCATTTACAATTCGCCCGTCGATTCAGACTCTTTCTTGCCACCGAATTTAACTGTGGCCTGGAGGCAGGTAATGGGTTTCTGGTCGGCGTTGATGACCTCGGCGTAAACGTTGTAAGTTCCCTATAAGCGAATTGTTAGTTTACATGCTAACTAAGCATGATAATAACACATACCGGGGGAACCTCCTTGGGGATTTCGACGGCCTTGGTGATGGACAGGACACCCTTCTCGATGGGGCATTCGAGATCGACGTTTTCGATTTGTTCGCAGAGATCGGCCTGGGTGCTGATGAGGCGAATCAGACCATACTTGACGACAAGGTTGACAACAGCGCCTTCCGTGATCGTCTCGAATACGGTTCCCGTAGCTCGGATGACCAGCTCAGCGCCACTATGCACCCATCAGTTAGAAGCCTGTCAAAGAGGGCTGTTTGGTTATGAAACACAAACGTACGACTCGGGAGGATTTGGCAGTAGATCTACACTCTCGATCTTGACAATATCGTTGCTGTGGTCCGAATCGCAGAACTCGAGGGGGGAGTCGCCGGGGACCTTCTCCACGTCCTTGGTGACGACGTCTTGGGAACCGCCGAACCAGCTGCCAGCCGAGGCTACGCTAGCGGACACAGCAGCCACGCAAACGGTAGAGAACCTCATTGTGAATTGAAACGGCAGAAATCTCTTTTTGAATTTGGATAGACGAAAACTCGGTGTTCCCTCTAGGTGATGAAGAATAGGAGGAATAGATAGCGGCCTGCGTTTGGCGTTGCCACTGAAGGGAGGTTGGGTCTGTTCAACAGAAAGCGGGTGAAGATAATGGGTCGCTGATTGGAGCGATAGAAGCTAAAGGAGTGCTACAAGGTTGGGGTGGGACGTCATGGGACAGTGAGATAACGATATGATTGGTTAGGCTGACCCAGCCTTGGCTATTTTCAGCAATTTATGAAGGCTCAAAGCTGTGCTTACATAACTCAGTTATATGCTTGGCTTATCCAGTATTACTGTTAACAAAGATGACTCTTCAAATCCTCGATGCCCTTTTCCATCTGTGTCTTGGAGGTAAAGGAATATAGTATGTACTACAACAACTACGTAATAGATGGGTATCTGCAGAATAACAATCCCAAAATCGTAGAAATTCACACAAAAGCTCTCACTAGCCCTCGTCACTAGCCACGGGCCCCGTAATGTTCTCCGGGTCAAACCTCGTCTTGTAGTAGTACGAATCGCCCTGCTGCGTCTTGACCCTGCGGAACGGCTTCGGGAAGCACCTATCCACCGCCTCGCAGAGGAACATGGAGTAGTTATCGTCCACCGTGACATCGGTACCCGCATCGACGTGCTCGCCAACAAAACTCAGCACGGTCTCCAGCTGCTCTACCCACACGGGCCAACAGCGGTGATGGCCCCAGATCGGGACTAACATGACAAACTCCAGCTCGACCAAGCCCTCGAGCAGCGCGGTCCACGCCCCCCGGTCCGCAACCGCCGGCCGGAAGAACTGCCACTGCTTCTCGCCGGGCCCCGCGATGTAGTACGAGTAGTAGTGCGTCGACGCGCCGAGTTTCAGGCGGCGGACGCGCCGCAGGTTGTCCTCGCCGACGGCGGTGAAGAACCGCAGGAACACGGACCGGCTCTCGAGCGCCACGTCGAACGTGTTGCGCCCGTACAGCACGTCGAGCGCCTCGTCGCCGACCTGCCGGCTCGCGCGCAAGATGCCGGTGCGGGGGCGCAGGCGCGCGTCCCAGTGCGCGCAGCCGAAGTTTCGGCCGCAGCAGTCGACGGCTTTTTCTTTCGCCAGGCGACGCAGGTGCCGCGCCGCCGTCGTGAACCACACGCGCGAGCACACGATCGGGGCCTCCTGCACCAGCAGGTGCGCATAGACCGCATTGCGGAGTTCTAGGGGGAGGTCGAGAAATCGGAAGGGGGTTGTGTCGCTGGCGTGATCCTTTCCAGAGGGAGAATCTTTAGGAGCTGGAGATTCGGCCATTATGAGGAGTATCAGTTCCAGCTTAGCCTTGTTGGTATATCTTAGGTAGTTGAAAATACGGGCAATTTTCAAACATCGTGCAGGCAAAAAAATGATATTTACAGAGCAATATATGTAAAAAGATTTGACGCTTCTGACTCACAGCTGAGGGCGTCTCGAGACTAAGCTCGTTGTGTCTTGGTCTCACGTTCAATACGAACCTTCATACCCTTCATACTGTAATATCTAGCTTGTGATATCGTTTGATATTTTTCAATCATACGAATTGGACAGAGTACAAGCTACCATGAAGACTCATAGACATGTATAATTACTCGGACAGTGTATATGTGTTTATTTCATTTTAACCTAAAGACTGCTTTCTCATCTGTTGGACCGCGTCATCACCAAACAGCGTTCGCACATCCCGAACATGCTCTCTAGCCAACTTATACGGCTTCAAGTCCTCAAAAGCCATGCTCCACACGCGCTTCGCCTCGTCGTTGCTCGTATCTATAGCGCTCACTCTTCCCGAGTGCTGCGCCAGCATCGGATACGCGCTCACCCGCGCCAGTCCATGATCCCACGCAAACTGCTTCGGGAGCATGTCGCTGCGCCCGGGGGACTCGCGCTCGGAGGCCTTCATCATGTACTCGGCGAGCGCGCCGGCGTGAGCGCGGTTGTAGACCAGCGCCTGGTTGCAGCACCCGAAGAACTCCTCGCGGACGCCGGCCGGCGAGCCGATGAGCGAGGCTTTGCCGGAGGCGTAGAAGAGCCATATGAATAGCGGCACCGCCACGCCGCAGACTACCAGTAAGGTCCATCTATCGATATGGCGGGATAAGTGACGCGGTAGCTGTCTTCGCACTAATAGCAAGACTACAAATAGCGGGATGCTTACGGCTATTGAGATGATGTGAATGTTGTTGCTTCGGAAACCGGTCCCGCCTGACCAGCCGAAGCTTCGTTCTTGGTTAAAAAGTCGCAAGTATAGCCACGTATTCGAGACGCCTGGCTCGACTCGACCTCGCTCAGGGTTGCGTCGTCTAGGATCCTGCATCATTGTTTCGATCGTCTTCAAATTTATGAGTGTCCTCGCCGCCCATCCGTCAGCGAGAAGGATATCGCCCTCCAAAAGTGCAATATAAGGTGCCTCAGTGGTCTTCACACAGCGATCTAAAGCGTACGCGTAGTCATACACCGTCTTCCTCTCAAGCGCATGTTTGTTTTGACGATCCTTGGCAAATTCCATGAGCTCCTTAATCTTGCGGTCCTTGTTCTGCGAGGGCAGGGTCGAGGGGTAAGAGACAATTTCGTCGGCGATACCTGCCTCGAGAAATTTGGCGTAGCTCTTGTGCTGCGAATTGGGGTCCGGCACGTCGGCAAAGAATATTTTCAGATGCGTAGTCTCCCTCTCGGCCCGTGACATGTTGGCTAGGAAAGACCCTACGGCACTGTCGAGGTACTGCCGTCCTTCCATATCCCTCCCTACCGTTACAAACACGGCGCATATCTGAGGGTGGGTACCGGCCATGCCCAACTGCTGTTGTATCGAAACGGGGTTCGCTAGCGCCGCATCGATGAACTCGTCCGCTTCGGCCTGGCGCGTGGCCGAGTAGAATCGATCGAATCCATGCTCCTCGGAGAAGAAGATGGAGAGCGGATCGCGGTAGAAGTACAGACAACCGTAGATGGCGTAGAGGGAAACAAGCGTTACGAGCAAAAGCAAAGCGCGTATGCCAGGCTGGCTAAGAGCATCGCGTACGTTGCGAGATCGGCAGATCATTGAGGGAGTCACATTTCCCGTTCTATCATTGTGCTTTGAAGTGCTCTGAACCGAGCTATGAGGCAGCAAAGAAAGTAGATTGGTGATTGCAGCTGGAAGGTCGGCACGTCTTCTGCGGTAGGGCTGCGCTGTACAGTTAAGATGTAACAAGGGGTTTCAGGCACAGGCCTTCGATAATCGCATATTCTTCATCCCCAATTGCATTTCATCATTCGTTCCTTACTGTAGCTACCCGGCAGCAATCTCCGGGTCTGCAAATACGTCACTTTGGAATTGCCTATCAGAAATGATATTATGTGATTTCCAATGTTTAACTCTGTCTCGCTCCGATCGACGTCACTTCGTTTCGTCTCATCTTATTCTATAGACCTTGACTCTAGTCCTGAGTACTCAGTAGCCACAACCCAGAACTATCTACCTACGCTTGAAAGCCAGTATTAATTGTAAAAATGTAAATTTCAAGCTCTTACAATTTGACCCCTATTTGACGTTCCTAGTTGTCTCTGATCTTCCCGCGGGAAACTGGTGCTACATGAGATTACACAGATCTAGCTGCTCTCCGCAGTGGCGAAGCTCACAAGCTGAAAGTCGCCAGCCACTTTGAATCAACCTCCTGTTTCGTCCTGCAATCACTCACCATTCATCAAGTGCTGGAATTAGATCCATTATGAGTCACTCGGCCACGGCTGCCGTTAGTCACCCGAAGACAGACAGCTAGTTCTTTATATGAAGCTGCTATAACGTCTTCTTAAACCAAACTAGAATCTCATGGTTGAATGATCTCGTACATACGACAGAGCATCCGTGCCGACTAATAACACAAAGCAACGACACGTCAACATGGTAGCTCGCAAAAGACCCAGTCGAGGCGCAGGCAGAGGTGCTGGCAGAGACGCCAGCACATCCACAACTCACCCTCCAGCTCCCAATCCAGGTACCCATGACGCCCACGCCCCAGCAGCCGACCCATCCACGGAGCCCGTCTACTTCTGGCGGGTATCGGAGTCGGAAACCGGGTTCCTATCGCAGTGGTACCGGGCGCCGTTCCGCGACCGCTCCGACCCGTCGAGGACGTACCCGACGGCCGAGCACTACATGATGTACCACAAGGCGGTGCTCTTCGGGGATCTCGCTATCGCCGGCCGCATCCTGGCGGCCGGGGATCCGCGGGAGGTCAGGGCCCTGGGCCGCGCCGTCGCCCACTTCGACGCCGCCGTCTGGAAGCGCGAGCGCGAGCGCGTCGTGCGCGAGGCCAACTGGTGCAAGTTCTCGCTTCCCGCGTCCTCTCCCGGGGAGGAGGAGGAGGGAGGTAGTGACGAGGCGGAGACGAAACTGAGGGACGCCCTGCTGGCGACGGGCGATCGGCCGTTGGTCGAGGCGAGCCCCTTCGATCGCATCTGGGGGATCGGGTTTCGAGCCGCGAACGCGGAGAGGAACCGCCCGAGGTGGGGTTTGAATTTGCTGGGGAAATGCTTGATGGAGGTTCGAGAGCAGGTCCGGCGCGAAGATCAGGAGAGAGGCGAGGCGAAGGAAGGAGAAGAGAGAGGCGGAGGAGAGGATGCATGATGCCGGGAGCGAGTCCATAAGGAGAGAATATTGGGGACCTCAGGATATCTGACTTTGACTAGTTTGTGATTATTTGCTATTGTGGCATATTTTCCAGCTCAAGGCACTGCCACATGCCACCACTATATGCACCTTTTTTTGTGTCTATCATACATTCCATTGATGCCGCCGCGTAACGCCTGAGTTGCCTTGAGCCAGGACGGTTGGAGTGGTGTGGTGAGACCGTCTATCGGCCTCTCGTTTTAGAGTATTCCGCCTCTTTCATGAGCGGTAGTATACAGTACTTGTGACATGGGGTATCGCGGGTAGCCCAGGTGCAGGATGGGATGAGCATCTACTTATATGTAGTCTCTGCCACTCTTTTGCATCTCAATTAATCTCCAACCTCTCGTCTCCGGGTTGTTGACATCCTCAGGCGTTCGGGTGATACCGATCGCGTATGTGACAAGCTGGACCCTGTCTTCCATTCCGGCAGCAAGCTCGTTCGTCTTTGCGTTTCGGTAGACGTGGACCTCTTGTGTTCGGCAAGTAATGATGAAGACTGGGATCTCACCAGGATCAAGCATGCGGGCTTTTAGGATATCCACATGCCTTATATCCAAAATCCGGCCGTCCGACTTTAAGCCGGCCTGGAGATATTGCTTCGTCAAAGCCTCGTAAACCGAGTACTGGGCCGCTGAGAGCCAAAGCTTTAACGTCTCGGTATCACCTTTGACATAAGCATCGAGAACCTCGGGTAAGATGTATTCTCTCAACTCTTGGAGGAAAGGCTCGATCTGGAAATTGGGGTCCATAGAGCGGAACTTCTTGATCACCATCGCAGTTTCGTTTTCTGCGAAGAATCCGGCAACGCGGTCTGTGATGCTTCGCGCCGTGGTAATCAAGGGGTTCTCAGACTCGTTGTACACGTTCTTCATGTTAAAAAGCCCTTGTACAAGCTTGTTCTGGTCTCGGAAGTCGCGCCAAGCTTCTTTCCAAGCAGCATCTTTGTGCAGGGTAATGTTCGTGCCAGCGCTAGATGTAGAATTAGACTTGGTGGCGCTTCATTAATGAGTTATGTCGACTTACTTTGGATCCTCGACTATGTCTTCGGCCTTGCCGTGGATAGAACGAGCCTGCTTTTCACGTAACTCCCTAGCTTTTCTGCGCTCTTCCTTCTCAACCCAGCCACCATACCTAGAACTACTTCCGTCGTCAATGACATCTTTGACATTCTTGTATGCCTCGGTCTCCCTTATCGGCTTCGTAGCTTTGTCGATAATATCACCGGTCAGGTTTGCCCCCTTCCGGACGCCCTTCATGACCGGCGTCTCCCAGGTCCATGCCGCCCCTTTCCCGACAGCAGTAGCCGAGGTTTTTAATACCTTTCCTGCTGTGGAAGAAACGGCACCAGTGGTGCTTTCGTAGGCCTGTCTTGCGCGTCGTACGGATTCGCTCTCGGTAAAGGAATGAGCCGAATCCGCTAGCTGTTTGGTTGATTCGTTCCATTCCTTCGATGCTTTGAACTCGGTCTGCATAGTCTCCATAAACACCTGCCACGGGGTCTTGTCGCCATGAGGCGGTGGTGGGGGTAGGTCTTCTTTTTTCTCTTCCTTCTTGCTTTGCTCTTGTTGTTTAGCCTCTTCCTCCGATTCAGGTTTCGCTTCGGATTCCGCGCCAGAGGCAGCTTGCTCAGCCTTGTCTTTCGGATCTGTAGGCTTGGGCTCTGCGGCCTTGGGTTTGGCGGGTTTCGGATCTGGCTTGGCCGATTGCGCGGCTTCTTGAGGTTGCTGATGCCATCGCAACGTCTGGTGGAAATGGCGGGATTGTATGGTAGCTATTGTTTCTGGAACAAAGGGCGATCGGATAGAGGAGAGGGTCGATAAGGGAAGTCGAGACGATGTGAAGGGTGCTACACTGTTGGTGGCGGGTCTAGAACTCTCAGTAGACAATAACCGTCTGTATGCTGGAGATCTGCCGTATGAGTTAAGGCTGAGCGCGGGCGTCCTGAGAAAGGCCGGAGGAGGTGCGCTCCTTGTGACTTGTCGAAGAGAAGCCATCTCGTTGTGGTTGGGGCTCTCAGAAAGAGCACGAGGTGAATCTCGAAGAAAATATTCAACAAGGAATTTCTTCGCAAAAAGCCCCAGTTTCCCAAGTGAAGGCGGGAGAAGCCGGCAATTTGAAAAATCGGGGACTAGCAAGTGACTGCGTTACTTGTACGGAATATTAGATATTAGGTATGTACCTAGCCCAAAGGAGCGATAGTTTTGGAAAAGGCCCAATCAATTTTCGTCATTGAAGGACAAGACCCAGTTTTTCGCATTTAGTCCAGTCCGAGATCTAATTCCCATCCCGTTCCACTATCAAAATTTCGAGGTGCCTCAAAGACGACTTCTTACGGTGTTGTGTGTGTTGCCGTCGCATTCCTCTAGGTCTCTAATCACAACATCCGCAGACGCAGCCGAATGCCTTTATAATGAGTCGACCATCAAGTCGCTTATTAGCGACTACTCGCACACACCTGTCCTTCTCTCGCCAACCCGTCCGTTCCTTTTCGCAAACATGTCTGCAACAAGCAGACCCCATCCGCACGTCCTCGTTCCTTGACAAGCTGCCGCGCAGTACACAGACGACCCAATCCACAGGGCCCCCTCGGGCTGGATCCAATGAAAAAATGGCCTCACTACAACGAATCCTAGCCCTAGGTACGTTGGAGAGGGCGCGCAATCAGCCGACATCGAGCGATCTTTCAGATGGCGAGAATCAAGAGGACTGGGGGCCTGAGCATGAGCCCTTTCACTTCCACATATACGCACACAAGCACAATGCCCACATTACCGTAACGAAGCCGAACCGCAACGCCATCTTTAATATGTCGGCAGGCAACATTGGCATTAAGAAGGCTAAGCGCGGCACCTACGATGCTGCCTACCAGCTCACCGCGTACATTATAGACAAGCTGCATCAAGGCAACTGGCATAACAAGATCAAGACCATGGAGGTCGTGCTGCGGGGTTTCGGTGCTGGAAGAGAGGCTGCAACCAAGGTTCTACTTGGCACTGAAGGTCGGATGCTGAGAGATAAGATCGTGAAGGTCTCGGATGCGACAAGGCTGAAATTTGGAGGCACAAGGAGCCCCAAACCGAGGAGATTGGGTTAAAGAGACTAGAACGGATTATAAACAGTCAAGACAAAACACCATGTACCATGTATCATCCTCGTGTACATTCATGTACAATACAAGCGAGTCGACCTGCACCTGGAAGAATCAGGTCGCTATATAATGCCTTACGTAATGAAGAAAGCATTTGGTATCAAGCAAATCCTTCGAAACGCCAGCCCGGTTGCCATCGTAATCATCGCCAACGCCTCATAATGCAGACAGCTAAACAAAAGAACCTTGCCACGCCTATGACATGCTTCCCCTACCAGGCGAAGGCGCCCTCTCCGAAGGTGGTAGAGCACGTCCACTAGTGTCTCTAGTCGCAACTGACCCCTTGCCACGCATACGTCGTTGTGTATCTTCGCTACTATTCCAGCCCGAGTCTTCTCCCTCGTCGCTTTCGGTCATTGTCAATCTTTTTGCGCTATCTTTTCTTAGCATCCTTGTTCCCTCGTGGTCGTCCATCCCGTCGTCCTCGTCCTCCAGCAGCTCGCCGTCTGCCGTCTCGAAATCCGGCGGCTCGATCCAGTCTCTGGGGACGACGCACGGCAGGGCAACGCCAATGCTAGCGGCGCGGTTGAGCCAGCCCGGTCCGGGCCGGCCGGTGAGCTTCAGGCAGAGGTAGCTGGTGAAGTGGTTGCAGTTCTTGGTGAGGAGGTTGTAGGCGGTGCCCTGGAACTCGTCGGATGCGTGGCGGATGATGGAATCGATCTCGGCCTGCGTCGCGAACGTGAAGCCGTGCAGGATCTCGGTCCTAAAACTACCGCCCGGGGGTTCCGTCTTCGGTCGCGTCCAGTACACTCCCGTCACGCCGCGCTGGTCGTGTCCGCCGTAGGCATATTCCTTGCCGTTTATAACGACTCCCGAGTGTAAGAGGGAAGCGCCGACGGTCCATAGCACGGAGGAAAGGCGCCCGGGCTGTTTGAGGGGGTTGTTTGGTTAATATCTACTTCGGATACATGGTCTACTGCCTATGCCAAGCTAGTTGCTTACGGGTAAGAGATCGTAGACATTGATCAATACTTCTGTTCTCGACAGCGACAAGGTCGACCGATGTGACTGCCTAGAAGACCTTCGGGGATTTGACGGCTTTTTAGAGGACATCTCGAAAACTTGCTTCAAATGGCGTTTGAATGCGAGGATAGAAGGGTGGTGTAAGTCTAGCGTGGTGGGGAAGAGTTGGTCCGGCTACTTTCACCACTTTATGTATGTATTTATGTATGTCTCCTCTTGCCAGAAATGAATGGTTTACACAGAGATACCAGTAGATAGGAGAGGTTTCCTAACAAGTCATCTTGAGGGATAAGAGTGAATCATGGTAAACTACGTTGGAGGTATTGGTTTGATAGCGACAAACACAAGGCAGCGAAGAGTGAGAAGGGTTGAACAGCCACAGACAGCTGACAGCTGACAGCTGACGCATCGGCCAATAGCATGACGAATGCGGTAGGTAGCTCCTGATTTTGGGGCTTTGGGGGGACGATTGGGAATGCTTGACCAAACTTCTCCACTTCGAAGGAACCAAAGATGAAATACAAGGTCTGCCTGTCAGCTGACTCCCAGTCCACCACCTGGCAAAGCTGAGGTCACGGCATAACAGGTTTCCCGCATTCCGGCGCAATTCCACTTGGGCTAAAATCGAAATTTGATTGGGAATCCACAAGGCGCGCAAGCTTTTTTCTCTTCTCCCCAACTGCCCCTCCATCAGAGGAAACAGGACAGGACAGGACAGCTGTGCCAAAGCACGAACATACAACTTGACGAGGGCAGCCGTCAAGTGCCAACAATAGCACAACTAGATGATCATTTCGGTGTTAGACAGATATCTTAGTATTTGTTTAACCTGATCTATTCGATATCGAGGGCTGATCCCAGCCGAGATCCATCATCGTGTCTTCCCTCCTTTCCTCCACCCTTCCATTCCCTTCGTCTTTCCGCCATTTTCGACCTGTCGCAGCTAGCTCTGCCTTTCTCTCACATCCGGTGCCTAGTTGCACTCTAGTCTACACCTCTACTCGTACCTTCGCCAAGCGACGGAAAATGCCTCCCAAGAAGCAAGTCGTAGAGGAGAAGATCCTTCTCGGCCGTCCGGGCAACAACTTGAAGAGTGGCATTGTTGGTCTAGCCAACGTCGGCAAGTCGACGTTGTTCCAGGCTATCACCAAGTGTAGTCTTGGTAACCCTGCCGTGAGTTCTTTTTTCTCTCGCCGGCCGCGTTTCTCGCTGACAAGGCTCGAGTAGAACTTTCCTTATGCCACCATTGACCCGGAAGAATCTCGAGTCATCGTCCCAGATGAGCGTTATGACTGGCTGTGCAAAAAGTACAACCCTAAGTCCCGGGTGCCCGCTCATCTTACCATCTACGATATTGCTGGTCTAACGAGAGGTGCGTCAACCGGCGCTGGTCTTGGCAATGCCTTCTTGTCACACATTCGAGCCGTCGATGCCATCTTCCAGGTCGTCCGATGTTTCGATGATGCGGAAATCATCCACGTCGAGGGTGATGTCAACCCCGTCAGAGATTTAGATATCATCGCGGAGGAACTGCGACTAAAGGATATCGAGTTCGTCGAGAAGGCGGTTGAGAACTCCAAGAAGAAGACCCGTGTAGGCGGTCAGAGCTTGGAGCTAAAGAAGGCCAAAGAGGAGGAGGCGACAATAGAAAAAATTCTCGCGTGGTTGAAGGACGGCAAAGATGTCCGAAAAGGCGCGTGGACACCCAAGGAGGTAAGAGCATTTGCCATTTACTGTCTAATCCAACCCCAACATGATGAACAAAGGCCATAGCGCCTGATCTAATCCCAGCTCTTCGAATGCCTCAATAATACAACGCAGAGTGCATACTGTGATAAAATCCTTTCTGATAACCCAACTTCATGAAATATTTACTGTTACGTCCATGGGAGACTGTAACTGACATATTCAACAGGTCGAAGTCATCAACACCCTGCTTCTTCTCTCTGCGAAGCCCGTGGTGTATCTGGTCAACCTGTCGGAGAGGGACTACACTCGAAAGAAGAACAAGCATCTGGCTAAAATTGCTGAGTGGATGAAAGAGAACGCGGCGGGTGATCCTATTTTACCCATCTCCGTCGCCTTTGAGGAGCGTCTTACCCATTTTGGCTCTGACGAGGAAGCTGCCGAAGAGTGCAAAAAAATCGGCATCGAGTCGGCATTGCCTAAGATCATCACAACGATGCGGAAAGCATTGCATCTCGGCAGTTTCTTCACAACTGGTACCGACGAGGTAAGACAGTGGACTATCCGACTTGGCACTAAGGCACCTCAGGCTGCTGGTGTCATTCACACGGATTTCGAGAAAACCTTTATCCAAGCTATAGTCTACAACTTCAATGTCCTGAAAGAGTTAGGTGACGAAGCCGAAGTCAAGGCCAAGGGTAAGGTTATGACTAAGGGCAAGGACTACGTAGTGGAGGACGGCGATATCTTGCTGATCAAGGCCGGCGCTGCCAAGGGCTGAAGAACGAATATAGATCAAACGAGTTGCAGGGTCGCCACGTTAAACATGAAAAAAATATACAAGATATGAGATAAGACTTGTATGAGCTGTCCAGGGTCAGCCCGCTTCTGTCAATTGAGGGGAGCGAAGTAGTCTCTACGATGAAGCTAAACTAATTGATACCCATAAGACGATAGTCAAGGTTTTTTGCGATGCAGGTCAGTCATTCATGGCTCAAGCATAAAATGTGAATCTAAACTTCGGTTGTCTATACTCGGGTTTCTCAAATCATGTCATGATCTACCTAAACAGTGATGGCTTATATGATACCTTTACTTACCCACAATCGACGATTTTAGGTTGCTTGGGCGTGGATGTGTGTAAGCCTAGACTCTAGATCATGAAGATAGATTGAATGTGAATGTTAATGTGGCCATATACTGATTTCTAAATGTGGTGAGTTCTAACTTATTTACATATCAACGACAAGGCTAGAAGTAAGCTTCTCGTAGTTACACAGAATATTAAAAATAAATTAAAACAACTCCTATGCATAAGCCAACCGAAGGACTAAGGAGGAATAATTTAAACGCTTTACCTTATAAGATGAGGTGTTTATAGCTGTAAGAGTATGTCTTGGCATTGGGTATAGAGCTCAATGTTTCCATGTGATTATGATAGCCTCACGATGATTGGCTGGCACATTCCGGTCCTAGCAACGGGAAGCCAATAGCAACCCACGGCACCGGAACGACTGCCTGAGCTAAATAGCTGAAGGTATACAATACTCTTGAAACCCACAGGAATTGTCATGTCGCATGAAATATCTTACCATCTCGTGCCTCCTCGGTTTTCTGTAGCGTCCCAGCTGATTCGAATGACGTGAGGTCATGGGATCGGCTCGTTGAGAAGGACGAACGATTAACCGCAAACATTCGCCACTGCACGTCATCATGCAGCTGTCATGTCGTCGTCGGCATCGCAACGATACACCCCACAGTTGATATTCCAAATTGCCAGAGACGGAAGCTGTCTGGCACATGGACGGACATGATTTGCTGAACTCTTCGGGCCTATTATGCCTACTCTGATGGGTTCGTGTCGGTGGCAAGACGGAGTCTGGGGTTTTCCCCTCAGGTCCCCTAGACCCAATGCCCCTTTCCCCGGATGCTCCGGTAGCATAGGGAGGAGAGAAAAGTCGGTGCGGTATTCTAGAATTAATCATTACCTAAGTGGCACCCGAGGTCACGGTGCGTGGTAACCGTGAACCCCCTTTCTCGACTATACATAATGAAGCCCCTCTGCCCTGCCTTCGTCTCAGCGTAGCTACTAAACTCGAGTCTCACTCAAATCTAGTAGCTGCGTCAGGACTCAGGATACCTAACCTGCTCTTCTTCATCATGTGGGGCTTCAGCACACACGTAACATTCGACGATGTCGACCCGAGCAAGTCGGAGAAGTATAGGGATGCGCCACACCACCACCCCAAGGCTTCTCTCGACTACAGCCCGCTGCCTCGCGTGACGCTGCGTTCCGCCAGCATGGGCGCGCTCGTGTCGATGGGAGGTCTGATCTTCGGGTAATTATGTCCCATTGGCTGCGGTCGCAGCAACAAGGAAGCACTTTGCTAAATTAACATGCAGTTACGACACGGGGCAGATCTCGGGTTTCCTCGAGATGCCGGACTTCCTGCGTCGGTTCGGGGAGCTCCAACCTGACGGCAGCTATGGCTTCAGCAATGTTAGGACGGGTTTGATCGTTGGCCTCTTGTCCATAGGCACTCTCATCGGCGCTCTCGTCGCCGCGCCCATCGCCGACAGGATAGGGCGGCGTATATCCGTATGCCTCTGGTCTATCGTCGTTTCGGCGGGATTCGTGATTCAAGTGGCATCCAACGATTCCTGGGTGCAAGTTATGATAGGCCGTTTCGTCTCTGGCTGGGGCGTAGGTGCGCTGAGCTTGCTCGTGCCCATGTACCAGGCCGAGACCGCGCCCCCGTGGATCCGCGGCGCGTTGGTCTGCACGTATCAGCTATTCATCACCCTCGGAATCTTCCTAGCTGCTTGCTTCAACTACGGCACTTTCGAACACCAGAAATACAATTCGGGATCGTGGCGTATCGTCATCAGCTTGGGGTGGATTTGGACGGCGATACTGGCTGGAGGAATCTTGGCCTTTAACGAGACTCCACGGTTCGACTACCGCAGAGGGCGCGTGGCGGAAGCTAAAACGACGCTCATGCGAGTGTACGGCGCACCCGAGAACCATTACGCCGTCCAGATACAACTGGAGGAGATCGAGAGCAAGCTCCGAGCCGAATCGCAGATCAAACTCAGTGGCATTGCTGGCATTGTGGAGATGTTCAGAGGGCCGCGCATGGCCTACCGGATAGCACTGGGGATGGTGCTACAGATGTTCCAGCAGCTGACCGGCGCCAACTACTTCTTCTACTACGGAACCACCATCTTTGCGGCTGTGCAGATCAGCCCCTTCGTCACGCAGATGATCCTCAACGGCATCAACTTTGGCACGACCTTCATCGGACTGTACCTGGTTGAGCACTACGGACGTCGCGTGTCCCTCATCTCTGGGAGCATCTGGATGTTCATCTGCTTTATGATCTTCGCCTCCGTCGGCCACTTCATGCTGGACATCGAGGATCCTTCCAACACGCCCACGGCGGGCGTGGTCCTGATCGTGTTCGCGTGCCTGTTCATCCTGGGCTACGCCACGACGTGGGGCCCGATGGTGTGGACGCTCATCGCCGAGATCTACCCGTCGCGGTACCGCGCGAAGGCGATGGCTCTGGCCACGGCAAGCAACTGGACGTGGAACTTCCTCATCGCCTTCTTCACCTCCTTCATCACCACCGCCATCGACTTCCAGTACGGCTACGTCTTCGCCGCTTGCAACGTCGTCGCCGGGTTCATCGTCTACTTCTTCGTCATCGAGGGCCAAGGTCGCACGCTCGAAGAGATCGACACCATGTATATCGAACACGTATCCCCGATGACCTCGTCCAAGTGGATCCCGCCTCCGCCCGAGGAGATAGCCAGGATCCGCCGCGAGGCCGGTACCGAGGTGGGCACCGACGGGGGTGTGCTGACGCCTGCGGAGAACAACTCGAGCGAGGATCGGGATGACGATTCCAAAATTGAGAGGCAGCACACGGAAGTCGCTTAAGACATCTTAGCTGTATTATGGGACGTGGCGCGGAATATCTGATGTAGAAGACAGACTTGCTCACACGAGCTACTTCAACATAACTTATTTTTAACGATCCCGAGGTTAACCCCATCCGAGGCGTATGTTGAGCTTTAGATATCTTAATTTTCCGATGTCGAAACCCAGATACCTCTCAATTGTGCTAAAGCAGCATACACCAAATATTGCGTTTTGATCATGTGTTCCAACATGAGTCTCTTGAAGATTCGACCGTTCGAGCATAACTGAGTAAAGGCCGCTTACAGCGTCGAATGATCACGAATGTATCTGCTTGAATACCTCCTAGTTTAAAATCATCTGGGCATGCCGCTTGGAACATCCCATTACGGTCATACTTCTTGCTAGCCTCCTGCAGCTTGTGTATATTCCCTTCACGATAAAACCGAAGAGCATCTTGGTCAGAGAAAGCATAATTCCAATACATGTGCGGAACCAACTGACCCCTGGCATCAGCATTCTGTTCGATACGCTTCAGAGCCCTCTGCATGAAGCCAGTGACCCGCTCGTCGTCTCTCTTTTCCGTACAGTATGTCAACAGAAGAACATTGACAGCAGGGCCGTTGCTGGGGTCTAGACCCATCACGTTGCCACCTTTCGCACTGGTGTTCTTGAGCAGTGACACCGGGTACGGTTGCAAGGTGTAAGAACTTATGAGACCGTTGCATCCTTGACGGACTCCAACTCTTCGCACCAGATATCACCACCCGTAGTGAGTGTATCGATGTCAGGTTTGATACAGACATTCATGTAGAGACATCTAATAAGACCATTATTTAGCTCACGAGGAGTCATGGCGTAGGCTAGGTACATGAAACACACCTGATCATGCTCTGTCCGGCGCCCCTAGGTAGAATACTCTTAGTTGTTAATAGGAGGTATACAAATAGGCGATATCTCTTACACTATGTCCTCCCACCCACAAATTTATGAAACGAGAGAAAAAAATGAACGAAGGAATAAGTACAGCACGAGATCCTTGGTGTATTCCCTGAGGGCTCGGGCTTTTCCCATAGCCTCCAATCATCACACGCCGAACGGTCCTGAACTAGTGAGCCCAAGGACCATGACCATATTTGACTTGCATCCAATGCCAACTATTACATTTGTCGACCCCGTTGATGGCGAGGCAAGAGACGAGATCACATATTTGGCAAACCTGCTAAATTTTGGTGCACGGTACTCGAATGGAAGCCACAGTATTTTTCGTTCGTTCCATGTGATCCAGGATCTATCGTTACTGAGGTCATAGCCATGTCGGTTCGGTTTCGGTGTTGGAGGCGAAGCTTGGATTATTGTTGAATCTATAGTCCCACTACTTAGTTCAACACGTCCAATGTCAGTATCCAGATACAAGCCAGTATCGTCGAACGAGGCGCTATATATCTTATGGTCCATGCGGAGTGTTTGTTTCTTAGACTCTGTCGCCACATCCCACACCATAATCATTTTACCAGTCATAGAGGCCAAAGAATTCGAGTCGCGAGAGAATATAATCCAGGCAAGATCATCCGACGCATATTCATATACACATTCCAGCGTTTTCCGAAGGGACCCAGTCGCCGTGTCCCAAACCTTGATGGTATCAACTGACCCTGAGGCTAAGAGCGTTGAGTCATGGGACAACTTGACTAATTGAATGAAACTTTTGTGGTCTTCGTTCTTGAGTGTTTGGTGAAAAGGAAATGTTGCTGCCGTGTCTAAAATCCGGATGGTACCATTAAAAAGTCCTACGGCCAAAAGCTTTAAATCATAGGAGAATGCAAATGAAGTAGGCCACTCATAATCAATCTCGAACGATTTTTGTAGCTTCCCCGTTTCCATATTCCAAATTTTGACAATTTTCCATGACGTTCCGGCTAGAAGCTTAGAGTCATGAGAGAATGCAATCGATCGGAAGCGCCGGATGACATGACACTTAAATGTACGTTGAAGGGATCTTGTTTTTATGCTCCAAGTTTTGATAGTACCATCGTCTGACCCCAAAGCCAAAAGGTTCGAATCATAAGAGAATTCAAATGAAAAGATATCTCGTCCATGGGCATCGACCGTTTGCTCAAGGGAACCTGTTTCCATGTTCCAAATGTCGATAGAACGGCCTACCACTGTGACCAGAAACTTTGAGTCGTGGGAGAATATACTTTTGGCTTTAGGGTCTATATCGTCACCGAGTTGCGTATAGAAGATCCCGTTTCCACATCCCAAATACCGATAGTGTAGCCTGAATGTACGGCAAAACGTTTGGAATCAGGAGAGAATGTTGCTGAATAACTTCTATAATTATCGAGTGTTTGTATAAGGGTTCCCGTTTCTATATTCCAGATTTTGACGCAATATAATGACACAGCAGCCAGAAGCTTCGAGTCATGAGAGAATATGACCGAAATAGGACAGCTTCCCTGGAAATCGAGTGTTTGTTTGAGGGATCCTGTCGCCATATTCCAAATTTTGATTGATTCATCGTCCGACCCTGAGGCTAGAAGCTTTGAATCATGAGAGAATGCAACACATCTGACATAAAGCTCGTGGCCTTCGACAGTTTGTAAACGAGGGCTCCAATAAGCCTCCACTCTAGGCTTTGTCGTTATCCATTCTGGCTCTTCATTTTGAAATATCTTTCGCGTCAGGCAGTTTGCGGGACTGAATATAAGTGCTGATACGTATGTCTGTAGTGGTGCATTTTCAATCACCCATTTATTCTGCTGAATAAATCGACGTGAGTCTTGGACAAGATCTAGTATTTCGTGACCGGATGATTGTTTCTATATTAATCAGTTTTATTCTTAACCACAACGTTGAAGTGGAGACCAACTTTGAGTAAGCTCTCTAGTCTTGCTATTGCAAGAACGGCATTGTCCATGTGTCCAATGAGACTCATAGCTTCAAGCCAGTAGATGAACTTTTTTCGAAGGAATTCATCGACTGCTTTGCCTTCAATAGAGTGAAATTGACACTCAGAATCGCTATAGAAATCGCAGAAATGGTCGATCCAGTAGACGCAGGAATACCGCATAACTTCTAACGGATCTGGATCCGGCAGCTTGATTTCACCGATTGGGAGTCCAGGATTATTTAAGCTGTAAATGTCTCGCCGGAGGGCTGACATGATCTTCAACGACCGTGAAAATATACTTTGGTGGACATCCATGAGTTTGAAGGAGAAGGGATTACGGCTCGTTTCTCCGCTCAAGTAGTCCTTGGCCGATTGGTGAATCAGGTAGACGTAACCCTCACGGATGGTGAGGAATGAACCGCACATGACCACGATTTTGTTAACGCTTCTAAGGTCATCTGAAATCTTTTGCGGCAGCCCTGATAAAACGGCTATTTCCCTTAACCGAAGTGGACGATATGCTAGGGTAGCCGCTGAAAGTACTGATTGGCAAAACTGCGGGTTTTGCCTTTTGTATTGATTTATCTGGTCCATCATTCGATCATAAATCCCATCTAAACCACGCGGCAGTTCATCGACCACGTCTAGAACGTCCCACTCATTAGCATCTTTGAGTTGCTGGATAACGAGTGCCACCCAGAGGAAGGTACCATCGGCCTTTTCGCGTATGCTGCTGAGTACTCGAGCCCTGAGTTCGCCATCATCCTGCAAGGATTCGATCTGGGATATTTTGAAGTCGATGTAAGCATTGACAGCATACGACACTTGCTCTGCATTTTGCGTCAGCTCAAGGGTAAGCTTCACCCCCGAGTTGTTGAGCTGTAGCTGCCACTCGATATCATGCCTATTGCGGCTAGAAATGATCCACTTAACGTGAGACAAGGCAGAAGAATTATCGACGATAAATTTGAGAAGCTGTTGCAATTCGTTCTCACACTCGTCGAGAGCGTCAATAACGACGTATGCTCTCGATAAGCTTGCGTCGCGGAGCATGCCCTCCAATACTTCCGACAAGGCGAAGAAAACGTTCTCGTCATTGAAGAGGTTCTCGCCAGACTTATCGTATCTTTTACGCAAGTGTGAGATGAGTGAAGGCTTTTGGTCGCCGAGTCGGTATATCAGGCCCCTTAACACAGCTGACGCGCTGTTGAGATTTGAATTGGTACCCTGGCAGAAGAAGTAGGAAAGGACAGTCGATGGTGACGGCTTTGAGTATACTCCCTTCTCCAGTTCATCGACAATCGCTATCAAAAGCATCGTCTTTCCCTTTCCTGGGTCACCCTTGATCCATAGGACCTTGGCCTCGTCGTCATTGCGCCATCGCTGGAAGTCCTCGTGTTGAAGGATCCAGTTAGACGAGTCTCGGTGAAGTCCGCCCTTAGTTACGGTGATACGCGTTTTGTCAATGCGGGGATCCGTCACGCGCAAGGCCCTCAGACATTCATCGTCCTTCTCTTTTTGTCGCGTCTCCTGCTGTGTGGCTGTCTGATCTTGAATGGCCCGATATATATCGGAGTGTATTGACTCCGCAGTTGTTGCAAGTTTCCGAAGATGGTCATTAATTTCAGAGTTGGTGAATGTGTCGAAGTCTCGTTGGATAGTACTCTCGATATCCTTAATGGACTGTAGCGTGTTCTCCCAATCGTCAAGCTTGACCACGTCCCTTAAAATGACGAGGAGCCGGTTTCGATAATACAAGCAGGCACTCTTCATCTGGTATGAAAGGAGGCTTTTATAGAGTTCTATAATTTGATTCTCCAATTCGCCTCTCAGCCCTGCCGATCTGTCACTTGGATTGTCCTCGAGAAGATGCGACAGGTTCCAGTACCAGTTCATTCTCGAAACGACGTAGGCAATTCCATCGCGATTCGCGACTGCCTCGTCGATTGGATTCGCAAGTATCTTCCGACAGATTAGCAGAGAAGGACACAATCTTGGCGATACTCACCTCCAAAACAAAACAAACACTGGTCCACGCAATAGCAGCTTCGGGAACTGACTTGACCGCCTGGTTGATCCAATCTTTTACAGTGTCCACAACATCCATTGCCTCCTGGATGTTTTGCTTCACTGCGGCCTCTTTCTCGGTTTTCTTTAGCCCGGCCTGGAGGAGCCGGTCAAACTGGATCTGTCTCGTCTTCGGGTTTGCCTGGTCGATGTCGTTCTTTTGGGATACTTCATCTGTTGAACTCAGATTCCCTTCTCCGAGCTCACGCGATAGGAGTCTCTCGTAGGCATCCACCAGCTTCGGCTGCTCGCGTTTGAGACCATCATAAGCATCAGTCCAAAGCCGCCCCTGTAAGGTTGGGTGTAGTGTGGCTCCTGCATCGGACGAGGTCGTCTGGATAGGGGCCGGTACAGGTGTAGTAGGTAGAGAAGAACCTGATGCCGTAGTCGATGACTCTTGAGCATGTGTAGAATGTACTGGCGAAGCGACTTGATCGCGCAGCTTGGGTGTGGGATCTGACACATTGTAAGTAATCTCAGATTACGGATAGCATATGGGCAATGGATAGAATTCCGTACCGGTTTGCGTCTTGCCCCCTTTCTTCCAGGCTTTCATACGCTGCCACAACTTGGGCGCCATATCTTCTGTGAGGATAGACTTTCAAGGTGAAAAGACGTAGTATCTGAGGTAGGTAGAAAAAAGATTTGGGACGAGGCTCTGCGGCTGAAGAACCCCGCAGCGCGAATGGATTCTATTGGATAGTAAGCTGCATACATGATCATAAGGTATCTCGTGAACAGCACCGTGCCGTGCCTTGAAAGACAACTGGATATTGATGCGAGGAGTTTCGCCATCCGTTCTACGCTACTAAATACATAGGTACAATTCTGGTTCCGAAGATACGTATGTGTCAATGTAGAGGACCTATTACCTAGATCCAGCTTCAAAGTAGCACAGCCACTTTACAAAGCAGAGAATCGGTTGTCGCAAGCCATCATTGGCTTGCCGAGATTTGATACTTCCTATTATCCAGTGCCGGCCCTAGAGACAGCGTTGAATTAAAGCTGAACCCGCTAAGCACGGGCCGCAGTGGAGCAGCTTATCAGCCGGGGCAGCTCCGGAGGTACAAGACTACAAGTATTCCCTTATCAGATCACGATATCTCAAGACCACGACAATTAATGATTTAACAGATGTTTTTTCATATTAGAAGTAGCTAATTTTTAAATTTAATCTCAACCAGCGTACTTCGGCAGTAATCCTAGTAGATACTTCCAACCGCCCACCCGATTATCCGAGACACCTTTCGTAGGTAGCGAGCGAATAAATGCAAGAGACCCCCTTCCCCCTTTCTCATCATATTCATATTCGTCACTCATGTCTCATTCAAGCATCCACCCATCCATCCCCGCGGGGGGCGGCGGGGGGGGGGGGGGGGGGGGGGGGGGGGGGGGGGGGGGGGGGGGGGGGGGGGGGGGGGGGGGGGGGGGGGGCC
>MU399500.1:988204-1038731 GCA_022578845.1 Hypoxylon cercidicola | reverse complement strand
CTCCCCATCCCCCCGCCCCCACAACCTACATATATTAAAATCTCCCACCACCCCCCACCCCACCCACCCCCCCCCCCACCCCCCCCCCCCCCCCCCCCCCTCCTCTCTTCAAGCCCCACGAGATAAGCCCGGAACCAGCCAGACGGCCTGCTCGTTAGGTACAGACAGGGCATACCAAGACCCGAAACCGCATCAACAGCCGCCGTACCGCACGCCCCTCTTGCCCAGCTCCTTCCTGCCGACGGGGTCCTCGGGCAGGACCCAGCCGCGGGCGCGCTTCGCCTCGCGCTTCTCCGCGAGCTGCGGCGGCGGCATCCAGTCGTCGCGGGGCAGCGCCTTGCGGCGGGTGCCCTCGGCGGGGGCGCCGATCTCCGCCCTCCAGGCCGGGCTCCCGGGGCCGTGGCCGTGGCCGTTGACGCCGTCGTCCGAGGCCATCACGCATAAACCCCAGAGGGCGAGGCAGGCCGTGAGGGGGATGTCGTCGCTGCTGCTGTCAGCGGCGGCGGCGGCGGCGGCCAGCTGCACGCTGGTGACCTCCAGGTACCCGAAGTGCGGCGTGCCCTCGGCGCCGTTGCGGCACACGACCAGCTCGATCTCGGTGAGGATGAAGCCGTAGCGCGTGCCGTGCTCGCGCATCGCGTGGTGCAGGTGCGACAGCCCCCGCAGGTACTCGACGCGCTTGACGTTGCCCTCGACGCGCATGCCCGTGTTGAAGCGGTCGAAGGACTTGACGAGCCCGACCGCGCGCGCCGTGGGCTTGCCGCCGAAGATGGCCGCCGCCGTCGACGACTCGCCCGCCACGTTGGCCACGAAGAGGTGGTCGTTGGGCGAGACGGCGGCGCCGGACTTGGCCGCGGGGACCGAGAGCTGCACGGGCCGCTGCGAGGAGAGCGCGAGCGCCGCGTTGAGCTTGGGGACGTAGTACGAGTCGTAGATGCTGTGGAGCGCCGCCTCCGTCTCCGGATGGCGCGCGCTGGTGGGTGGCTGCTGGAGGAGAGGCTGCGGGATCGGGCAGTGGAGGAGTCCGGATGCGCCCGGGAGAGAGAGGACCGTGTCTAGGTTGAAGTTGGTCCAAGGTCGGATCTGACGGACATCCCACCAGAAGTGCTTGGTGTGGGGATCACGCAGCGGGAATGAGATGTTGCGCACTAGTGATGGGGCAGGATTGGAAGTTGTGAGGTAGTCCATGAGAGTGGTGGACGGGGTGGGATCCGGTGTGGGCGTAGAAGAGAGGCTCAAGGGAGAAGGAGCACGGGGAGCATAACCATACAGGAACTGCTCATTTTGAGGTTGAGTGACAGCCGGAACGTATGATGGCATCTGACGATACGTGGGGAAGCCGAATCGTCCAAGCGCGTTACCGTCGAGGCTGACGGACGAGGCACGACGGGAGTGGTTCATGGTATCTTGAGGAAACGTGATGGGAGAGCATAATAGCGACTGAGACAATGCGTTGCTATCCTCCGTGGGCGCGAAGAAGTTGGTTGAGAAGTGGCTCAGAGTCTCGGGGTTAGTGAAGCTTCGGGTGTGCGTGGGACGGAAACCTGCTTGGCGGCTAGGCTTCGGCCTAGGGGTAGGCGAGGTCTTGATACGCTTGGGAGGGGAGTCAATGGCCTGGTCCTGGGAGCGGATCTTGGGTAGCAGGATAGGACCATGCTGACGGATTGGCGGTGGTGAGCGGGACGGCGTAGTGACGCGCGTGCTTACCGAGTCGGAGGGCGACGTCTCGGTGGTAGAGCAGTAGGAACCATACGAGCTTGAGCGAGAATGTCCGGGATTGTAGGGCATCTCCAGCAGGGACGGATCAAAAGAGAAGCTCGGCGGAGTGGCAGGCTCGCAGGAAGGGAAAGTGAAGTCAAAGGACATGTCTGCTACCAGACTGTGGGGGGTTTCTGTTAGTTACATTGCGTTCCGCATGAATAGAGAGGCTCTATAACTCACGAAGCCATGTCGTTGGTATGAGTAGGTGTTCTTGTCTGCTTAGACACAAACTGTGATTATAGATTATTAAGAGAGGGTGGACGAGGAGAACCGGCTCCTTGTTGGGATGTTAGATTGCAAAGAATCTGTGGACGACGCTGTGAAGCTAAGAGGATAACTAGGTCGCGTAACTGGCGGCCTGCCTCGGGAGGAGATCTAAAGAGATGAAGGAAAAAAATGAAAAGGCTGATCCTATTCGATCAGAGAGTGTGTACTGAAGAACTGGGAAGGAAAGGAGACGGAAGGAGGAGGAGGACCGGCCCTCTTATCCTCGAGATGGACAAACGGTCGACGATGGGCCGGGATGCCAATCAGCTCGGCGGAGGTCGCCTTAGACTAAACGATGATGTATTTCCAAATGCAAGTATGGTCAACCTGAAACTTGGAGAATAAGAGCAGAATTCGGATTTCGTGTACGTACAGTACTATAGTACATGCAGTACATGGGAGAGCCGAATGATCTGGCCGGGGGGGTTTTGGGGTCTTGGGGTCTTGGTTGCGGCCCAGGTTAAGGTCAGGTTGCGTGTAAGTTGAATTTGGGCAGAGGTGAGATCTTGCAACCCTTGCTCTGAGCATCCACCGAAAATAGAGTGGAAAATAGAGTGGAAGTGGAACCTGGGGCTGCAAATCGAATAGCCCCCCCTTGTCAAAGCCAAAGCCAAAGCCATCCCATCGTGGGGACACCAACCTCGGACCTATCACGTCTTAGATGCCGGGGTGGACTTAGCTCGACTATAGATTCTCAACGAATGGATAGTCCGGCGATCGTCTAGAGCCCGGTACAACGTTCCACACTTTGCAACCATACAAAAGTTAGGATGCGGGAGTTCTCGTGCTTCGGTGCTGCTCGATGCAGGCATAGCGAAGGGGAACTAATCCGAATACCGCCATTGTGACTCATATCAGAAGTAGACACATGTCGATGGGGGGTGGGTTGCTGTGGATCGAAGCATGCATCCCCCCGCGAGGGTGTGGGTGTCCGCATGTATCCTGCAGAGCGCCTAGACGCGTCGGCTTCTATCATTCGACGCGCCGCGGACGACGAGATCGTGAATGGACGCGATAGCACCGCTGCTGCTACATACGACCGCGTCTGCAGTCTCCCTCTTCGGTTGCCACAGCGAACAAGATCGTGACACACAGCCACCTGCTCTCTGCCCTGATACTCGAAATTCGCATGCGATTTCTTGCTTGGGCATTTTCTAGAATACCAATACCACCACTCCGAACGTCTCCGATGCACCGACATTGTATTGCCGCTCGGGTGCGTTCTTACAATAGCACCTTACCTCGCAGCCGCGCAGCTCCGCCACCGGAAGGTCGAATATCCCTGATCCTCATTTCTCCGCCGGCGGCAGTCGCAAACCTGGTAACAGATCTGGTCTCGTGTATCTTGCCATGATCGCCCTGACATCCGCCGTACTGTAATTTTCCGTCGCGCGCTTGCGCTTGATTCAATTGACGAGGTGCGCTTCAATGCGCTTCAATGCCCGCTCTTCAGTAGATCATATGGTCCCGTCCCCATGAGCGGTGTCCGAGCGTCACGCATCCAAAATAGAACGGGAGCCCTGGACTCCTTGATTCTGATTGGTCCTCTTTAGGCGCAGGCGCCAACATGATTTCCCATATTAGAACGATCCAATCTCGGCGGGCGCCAAGACGAGGACCAATGCTTTTCACGCGCGGCTATGAGTGGAAAAATGAATTCTCGGCTTCTCCAATGCTTGCAGGTGCGCAGTTAGGCAACGATAGGCTCGATCTGTAGAGCTTCCATCTCAAGGTGACCACATGCAGTGTTTCGGTGAAAAGGCGAACGGGAGCTCGCATTCTCCGACCTCCGTGTAATGAAAACGAGGGCAAAATAGTAGAAGATGAGACAAGCGCTGGCGCCGAAGACGGCCTCCTCGGCAAACTTGAGGCTTGCCGCTTGAGGCGTCGCACGGCTTTACGAAATGTCTGGCGCCGCGTGCTGCAAGAGCCGCCGGCGTTCGTATTTGATTTCATTTTTTTTCTCAGCGGCTGTAGAGGAGACCGCTAGGTCTGGTGTACGCCCTCATACGTCTGATTATCCCCCTTCCTTATGCCCTCCGTTGTCTTGGGGGTATCTACCTGAGTCCAATGTAAGCAATGTAAGTCGATGCTTATTTCTTATTGATCCTTCTGGTAAGATTCTTCAGCAGTAGGAAGGAAATAATCCCGAGTTCGGGCGCTTCCGCATCCGACACGTTCTGCACGCGCTCAGCCCGCGCCGAGCCCTACGATACGATGATCTTGAGCACCGCCCAATCAACTCGCGACGTTCTGCTGACCCCACCCGATGTATACTCGGACCGTGTCGAGCATGTCGATTGGCTCGCCGCGTACATGTAGCTAGATGTTGGATACCGCACTACAGAACACTACAGAGAAAAGTTTCGTTTCATGATTTTCCTCTTTGGGAGTTGTGTTTCAGATCTATACTGCCGGGTCTTCTCTCGTTCGCTCTCTGGCTTCCTCCAGTGTGTTTGCCGGATCTACCTTGCCGTTTACCGTCTAGTTCGTCTGCATGTCCCAGTGAGTCATCTTTCCCAGCTCGTGCATTGCAGATGGAACATTTCGTCTCTGCATGTTTAGCCTCGTTTGCTTGCTGACGAGGTGTTGATCTTGATCGGTGTATAGTAAGAGTCATGATGTTGGCGGGGCCGGCGATCCGTCCCCGGGTGGTCGAGGCTTGCGAAATATCAAGTGGCTGGGAATATCTTGTCCTTACGGCGTCTGAACGTCTAAACACCAATATGCCCTAGACCTTGGGCCTACACTGCCTCTGATAGAGAATTAGAAACAGTATAGGCCCATAAGTAGTCCTCTTTCCATTGATTGGTCGCCCGGCATCATGTGCCGAGTACCACGACGTACTGATAGCAGACCTGATAATAGACCCCGAAACTTCAAATCGTGACATTTCCGAATCTTGCTACCTTTCGTATGTAAATACTACCTACGTAATATAGCTCATCTTTGTTTCGTTTCTGCGGTCGTTACCCTGCGGCCCATCTCTTCATCCCTTGTTTTCTCTATTCTGTGCCTTGCACTTACATTCAAGATGGATGCATGTTTGCTGATCGGGTCGTCCAACCCGGCCGCCGAAGCGAAGCGCTCGTCGAAGACCGGGGCCGTTTCGAAACAGCACGGCCACCTCCAAGTAGCTGAACAGAGTCGTAAGTCGTCGTAAGTTGTATATAACATGTTAGTGGGTTGCCTCTCGGTGTCTTGGTGCCGTCATTCACCCATTACTTTACGGATTACTGTTAAACAAGAAGCGCCGTGCCATCCCGTGTTCGAATCGAGCGTCGAATCTGCGGCGTCAAGTCGGATGGACTATACCCCGAACGGCGCGCACACCACCATTGTGGCAATGACAGTGGCACTGAACTCCTTGCTTGCTATTCAATGGCCTCCGGTCGGGATGCCTCAGATTATCACTTCAAACGGCCGCCGATGTCTAGTCTATTCTATCCGCAAACGCCTCGCCCGTTGTGCTAGATTCGCCACCTGCAAGACCTTTGCCAAGGCCATTCTCCATTTCTGCAACTTCACCGGTAGGGTCGCCTGCCTCTTGGGGTCCATTACCAAGATTTGAATCAAATTCCTGTAGCTTTCGCTGTGCCCTACGCATACCCTGCAGTCGCTCACGTTCTAGGATCACCATGCCCCTGGCAAACTCCTTGATAGCCCTGCGGCCCATACGCTCATGCATGTCCTCCCATCCCGCTAACTCGCTTGCTACTGTCTGCTGCGTGTACCGCAGCTCCTTGCTTAGCGTGTCTACCTCCGTCTGAGCACGCCTCGCCTTCTCTTCCCTTTCCTCGTTGAGCCGTTGGCGCGTTTCGTCGAGTAGTCCTAATGGCCATCTCGTCGAGCGAGAAACCGAATTGTAGCTCCGTTCAATCGCTTTGCGAGAGGACCAAATTTGGGCAACAAGTTGAGGAGGCCGAGATAAAGAGGACAACATAGCTTGTATGGTGGATTGGAGGGATAAGAAAGAATTATGAAATAAGAGCGATGGGTTGGATTGTGGAAGGGCCAACGTGTGGACGTAAGCCTCGAACGCTGACATATGCGTCTGCGGGAGAAAAGCGAGGTTGTTAACACCACGCGATAGGAGACTCGCTGCGTCGTAGAGGTCTGTAAACATGTTAGTGATGGGTAACCTACCTCAAGAATATGTAGCATACGTACCATTTGCGACAACGCCGATAGCGTTGGCCCGCCGCGCAACACTCTTAGTAGAATAATTAACACTGCGGACCATGTCTCGAGCGTGATCCACAAATTGCTCTACTTCGCGGATGTCTTCTAGAGGCTCTAGTTCGTCCCTCACCTTCTCAGCTCTCGTCTCAGCCTTGAGACGGCTGCGCTGTTCCATCATATCTGCCTGCAAATCGGGCACTAAAAAGAACTCCCATAGCATCTCGTGTGTCGCAAATGTGGGATGGGCCAACAGTATCTTGAGAAACGAGTCGGTTCGTATTTGAATATCCTTTAGGACAGCTCTGGAAGGTTTCGAGGGTATTTGAAATGGCGACCGTTGACTCGTGACCTTTGGTATCCAAGAAGCTGGATTCTCGAGGGAAAGCAGATTAGCCAGGCGCTCAAAGTCGGCAAAAGAACGACGACACGTAGTCACCGTGTAACTGTCCGAATCCGCAGGAGCGCCAGATTTGAGCACCAGTCGGATGGTCGCGTCTTCTACGAAAAATGATCTGACAACCCCGGTGATGCGGGCATCCTCTGCGGGCACCATGGTGAAGAGAGTCAGATCATCTATCTTATTACGCACATCATCATCCTTTGCGAGTTCTACTGCCGTAAGCCCACGTAGCTCCTTTGCGGATACGTCTACTCTCGGATCCGAATACATTGTCCTGACCATTTCGAAACGACCATATTTACTAGCCACCATCAACGCCGTAAACTTCTTATCGTTCGTTGCGTTAACATCGATGTCACACTGTAAGAGGATTTTCGCCGCTAATTGGTGACCATTGATGATGTGCAAGAGGGTATTTCCCTTCATGTCCACGTGATGATCCAGGTGAAGTGGCTGACCGTCGCCCTGCGCCTCTGTTGCCGCTTCAAGGGCGGCCTCGACCATACTATGATAATTCTGGTGGTCGTACGATCGACAGAGGGCAAACAGTGGCGTCTGACCATTTTTATCTTTTTGCCGCCAGGGGAGCAACTTGCCGATGCGCGCGATTAGGGATGGCGCATGGAATAAGTAGTGTGCGACACTGCGGCCCCGAGTGTCCTGCAAGGATAGATAATTCCGAATCCGCGGCTCTGCAGCTGATGCCATGACAATATCAAGGATGATATCAATTAGCTCGGTGTGACCAAGCTGAACCGCAGCGCTTAGCAGACTGGTATCCTCGTTGTTGCAATCGTCCAAGACAATATCAATTGGAAAGTAATCTTTGAGCGAAAGTAGGTATCTCAGCACGTCCGGTCGTCCATTTTGAACGGCTATCATTAAGACAGATTCTCCGAAGGGATTCTGGGTCTGGCAAAGTCGTTCAATCGATGTATCACCTTCGAGCCCACTTCCAAGAGTTGCGATACTCCCAGCTTTCGAATGGTAAGAATACTCAGAGCCGCTTGACATGCTCCGAGTATCCATAGAGACTCGTTTGATTTTCTTCATCGAAGATGTTTGAGGCTCGTCCACTGCTCTGCACTGAAATGGGAAGACATGGCTCAACCCCGATCCCTGAGAGTAAGATTCCGACGGCGTAAACACTGTTGAGGACTTTCTCGACGAGCCATTAACCATGCTCCAGCTAACAGATGGTGCACGGCTCGAAACTGGAGATGCAATAGATTCTTCGTCGTCGATATCGTCTGCGTCCGGATCCATCATCCTCTTGAGTTCATCCATGTCGCCCTTCCCAGTGGCATCCCATAGAGACTTGTTGCGGCGACTCGCTCTTCTTAGGCTACTCGAATCCGTGGAAAGGTATGAAAGTACTGCTTCAAACGTGCTAAGAGCATAACCCAATTCACCACTGTCCACATCGTCGATGAAGACAAAGTGTTTTATGTAGAGTAGGCGAGCTTGAAGATGTTTTACGCCAGCTCTAATCACGACGAAGAGAAGTAGCGAGACCAGTGTATCAGCATTGACGGTGAGAGTAGGCTTTTCTGATGTCGAAGTTGGCCCAGTGCTTGCTTGAGACTGTTCGGTCAGCTGCGTAGTGGCTTTCATCGTAGATAGCATAATTTCCATCATTTCCTGTGGGCACATCGCAGAAGTCATTCTGCGAAACTCTTCGACTGCCTGGCCGAGTCGAAGTGTAAGATCGTGTTTCGCCCTTGGGCCGCCGTCAATGAATATCCCCAGTTGCGAAATATCAATAAATTCCATCTGCCGTATCTTCGCCTCGAGTTCGAGATCATCTGGCCGTCGCGTCGCAGCTAGCCGAGGCCATATAAGGTTATGAACATTCTCAGACACGTAGCGCTCGATGAGTCGCTCAACCACCGGACCAGTGAGCTCGGTCGTCGCACCAAGCATGGAAAGCTGCTGCTTGTCAACACTCTGGAACAAATCAATAGCATTCGTGACGGCTGTCTCTAATGAAGCTCTCATAACATCTTCGTCATCTTCGACGTAGAAATTCTCAGTTGCGCGGGGATTACTCTGGCCATCTAAGCTAGCTCTTCGTACAGTCACGCTATTTGTACGGACCCTTTTCATAGCTGTCGCAATAGGACCGTCTGGAAGGGGATCGGGAATATGCACGGCGGATGGTGGAGGAGGTAGCGGCCTCTCGAAAACGGTTGTGAATTCCCTGAATAGTCTTTCGAGTCCAGGCTGCATCTGCCTTGCAATCATCGGGAAATGGTTCAAAAGGTCATGAAAACTCTTAATCTCCTTCTTTCGCGGTAAGCTCGGCTCGCCATTCTCGATAGCTGCTGCTCGTTTGGCTTCCGCGAGCTTCTTCTTGGCCATGCCCTCGACGAATATGGCACGGGGGACCACGATTTCCTCCCAAATACCGACCAGGGGTCGCGATATGTAGTATACCAGCCATTGCCGTGGTTCGATGTTATCGGCGTACCAAACAGAATCGTTGAGTAGTTGCGCTTGAGTAAGAGTCTTGAAACCTATTGTGGTAGCCGTTAGACGAAGAACTAGGAGTTAATCAAATGATCTACGGCTCTGCTTACCCTTATTACTATAGACAAAATTATCCTTGATTATCACGCTGCGCCCATTCAATGTTGAATACGGCCTCGCCTTGCCCCTCTGCTCGCGAAGGTTTCCTATGGTGTCCTTCCCTCCCGCGGCGGTAACCGGACTGGGAACTCGAAGCACATGGCTTGCCAAAAAGTCCTCAGATCCGACAATATCCGATAGAGATAAGCCGCTTTCGGTCTCGCGGGAGGTAAGGAAGAAGTCGGTGGTCGGAACTAGGAGGATGTGGTGGTGAACCGGAGTGCACTGGGCGACGATGGGGCTGCCAGGCTTGAAGAAGGCGGCTAGGAAGGGATTCAAGGGTTGCATTCAAGCAGTTTTCTGCTGGAACCTTTCAATCATGCCTCCTCCCCAGCCTTGCGCCGGGACTTGGGTGAGATTGATGGCTGATATGGGAAGTATGAAAAGCCCAGAAGCTCCGAGCCGTATTTCCTTCGGTACGAGGAAGCTCACAATCTAGAAATACGGAAGAGAGAAGGGCTCGGGAATGTTGCCGACCGTAGGAACCGGTTCTTATTCGAATTACGACGTTGCACTTTAGGAGATAACACGTTAGGAATTAAGATGGCGTCGAAGATAGAGCTGGGCAATCGAGCAACGTGTTGCGCATTAAGGGATGACGACAGGCGCAGGTAGCTTCACAAGTGGTCCCTTGACGCTTTGGTTGCGACGGTGTCCACGGACTTGACGCGAATGCTGCCGATGACTAACAGCATTCCAGTCTGCATATTCTTATATCGCGCTAATCATCATAACAAGGTAGTATTGCTCCCATAAAAGAGCTGTAGTTAGATGATGCTTTTCAACATGGGAAATACGGTCATGGAGGAATTAATTAAGAAAAGTAAGCCCAGAAAGATTAGAATTTCCAATGATGCTATTGATATCCTATGATCCGAAGAACCCGACGTAGAGAAGCTCATGGCTATCCTGGTAAGTATAAGTATTGCTATAATGAGTAATCATTATAACGCGACTTAGTGAATGGATTAGGTACCATTTTGTGGCACCTATCAATAAGAAAGTTGGCCTCTTCAGTTCGCTCTCCCATTGGATGCATTTTCAGTTCTTCGTTTACCATTCAACAAATTCCGTCAGTCGAAAATTATTGTTCAGCAGAATGTTGATATACGTTCCTACTGTTCGATGCTGCTTCTTGACGCCTTCAACAAACCAGTTGGTCGATCGTAACCCTTCGTTCTGATAAACATACAATGGCCAGAACTGACGACCTGTCTCTTCATCCATAACGAAGCTTGGCTTCGAAGGCGCAGTATATATCGGATGTTCAACGGAACATATTAGGCGCCCTGATGACCTCAAGCTTTTACTAACTTCCTTCGTCAAGGCCGGAAGGTTAACAAGGTAGTGGAAAGTGTGAGAGCTGAAGACCACAATCGTATCGATTCTCTGCTAGTCTCAGCCCTTCGAGGTCAGCTCTCTCGTACTCAATATTCTCATCATCAGTCAAGCTTCGTGCTTTGTCAAGCATCTTCTCGGATAGGTCCATAGCGAGGACGGCGCTTGCATCGTTTTCTCTAGCGAATCGAGCGAACCAGCCAAATCCACAGCCCAGGTCAAGTACATTAAGGCCTTTGAGATTCGGAAGCGTCGCCTTTAGTTGGGGCCATTCCGGCGCACCTGCGAGCCCTTGAACCAGGCGATCCAGCTTGATGTAGTTCTCGAACTCCTGTTGATCGTAAATGTCTTGCGACATGTCGGTTTAGATTATTGCTCTAATTGTATACGTCGAGTCTCTTGAGTAGATCACAAATCTCACTTCATGAGACGTCTCCTTTCAACTTAGATATTATACAGCTGTGGTCCCTATACATTGGATGCTTGACTCATCACTAAGACACATCTCGCCAGTCTAGTCCAACTCACACCACGATGCCGGGCAATACTTATTTCAGCTTTATATGCAGTCTATACATGTCAAGTACTCGCTTTTTACCTATCATCCAGACAGATGATGCATATACAGCAACCATCACCATAAGACATCCAGTTAAGCACCCCATAGTATTCACGACCTTGCTCTCTTTCTGAATAAGCCTCCGAACCAGACCGTAACGCCAACCCACTTCCTACTTCTAGGACCCAGCTTCTCCACCATGTCCTCGTCCACAGCTCTCTCCTTGATCCCACCCGCGTCTCCCTTGTCCCCATATTCTACTTCGAGGCCCCATCTCCTCGCCTCTGCCACCACATCCGTGACGGTGTGCGCGTAGCTTGTCGGCCGTATCTTCTCCCTTGTACCGGCGTCTACGAATCCTGCCTGGCTGATCCCGCCCATGTGCGCATGCATATTAGTTAATAGTAGCACACCGCCCGGCATGAGGATCTGCGAGACCTGCGAGAAGAACGTCGGCAGCGGCACGTGTTCTACTACCAGCGTAGAGATCACGGCGTCCACCTGCTGCGCTGACGCCGGAGGAGACGGCGAAGCTAGCATGTCGAAGACTTCAAAGTGCAGTTTCGGGGTCGTCCGTGGTGCCACCAAGTCCGAAGGATTTGCTCCGTCGCCAGCTTGTTGAAGTCGCAACCTCGCCACTTCGAGCATACCCTTGCTCGAATCCAGCGCGATCGCCTCGTCGATATCTGGTACTGTGAGGAGAAGCGCAGTGTTACGACCAGTTCCACAGCCCAAATCCACGATGCGCCAGGGCTTGGACGACGTGATAGACTGCAGGAACTGCGGGAATAACGTCTTCAACTCGATAGTGTCCAACGCTTGTAGGAAATTGCCATCTGTGTCATAGATCGCCGCCCAGCGGTCGTAGGCTTCGTTAGTAGGTAGATAGCGAATCGATGAGAAGGACGGATCCGAAGGAGTAGACATGTCGTTTAGGTTCTCAAACGTAAATCAGATTGAAGTATCTGGTTCTAAATTTTCGTTAGCTTCGCTCGGAATATATAAATCTAAACCTCAATCAACCACTAATCCGGTCACTATCATCCTGTGACTCATTGGCCTCGTTCGCCGAAGGGCGTGACGCATCATACCTAGGTACATAATACAACAGGAATGATCCATCAACTAAAAGAATAATGAAGTTGCATAATATGAGGCTTGTCCTATCTTCAATTGGTTCGGATCCCCCAGCTTCTTTCTCCATCGTTCTCTAGGCAGTGAGTGTTGTATGTGAGATATACAGCAAGCAACCAACAACAACAAATGTATCCCAGTTAACAAACTCAACAAGCTCAATTGTTAGTTCCTAATTTTACTGACTTACTATTTCGGCTATAGGTACCTTATATTCATCCCATGCTCTATCCAACTCATACTAATTACACAGTCACGTGACAACAAGTCTAGGTTCCTCAGTCAAGGGCTCCGTTGATTTAAACATACTCCCTATCTAACACGAACCATCGGAATTCCACGCCCTTCATCGAATAACCATCAAGTTCATTAGGTTGAGAGTAGCCATGGCAAGTAACCGCGCACTGGTATGGGTTGATTGCGAGGTAAGAAGCTCCTCCTGATTGCCACTATGATGTTGAACTAACATACGATGCTAGATGACAGGTCTTGACCCCGACTGCGAGGAGATCATTGAGATCTTCTGTATCATCACCACTGGCACTTTGGATGTTGTGGATGAGAATGGGTGGGGAATTGTCATCCATCAGTCCCAAGAGAGGATGGACCAAATGGACGAATGGTGCACCCGTACGCACGCGAAGAGCGGCTTGACGGCTGCCGTAGTGGCGTCTAAAGTGACACCTGAACAGGCGGCGGACGAGCTTCTCGCGTACATCAAGAAGCATATACCCGAGCGAGGCGCACTGCTAGCCGGCAATAGCGTACATGCAGACCGCGCCTTTCTGCGAAAAGAGCCGTACAAGAAGGTGGTCGATTATCTAAATCACCGGATCCTGGATATTAGCACTTTGAAAGAAGCCGCACGAAGATGGTGCCCTAGGGATATTATTCGGAGCGCGCCAACGAAGCAGGGTTTGCATCAGGCAAAGGAAGATATTCTTGAAAGCATCGCTGAGGCGCGATATTACAAGGAGGTGATTTTTGACAGCGCCAATGCCAGTCGAGAGAATAAATGACATGTCAGGCGGGATGGAAATTAAGGCCGGAAAATTAATACGGTGGCAACACTGCATATATTGCATCTTCCTGAGTATCCGACAAATGTCAGTTTGCACATGGGCTACAAAATTTGGTGGTGTTGAAGATACCCCTTTTTTTCCTTGGTGGTGGCTGGCGCGAACACCGAACGGAGAAACGCACGGTCAATATAGATTCGATAATTTACATGTCAGCTTGCGCTTCGGGTAGAACGGCTTGTAGATGTAGGCTAGAACATGATAATGCAGAATGACGAGAATGATTGGTGGCCTTTTATAAGTGAAAGCGAAGCGCACCGTACACTTACTGTGTATCTGGATAGAATCAATGCCAGGCAGCGTGTGTATAAGCACGTGCAGACTGTGATTCTCTCTAGTGGTCACACACCCACTGGGAAAATGAGATCACTGTGCGTTTTTGAATGATTTTATTTGTTAATTCCATACTGATTCTGCTGATTTTCCCCCAGCTCGATCCCTGCTAGCGTAACGCTAGTAGAGTGCTGTATCCTGGTACGTACATGTACAGTACGTAGAACCCCTACCCCGCCATCATCGTCATATGTTTTTTTTATTGATTTCGTCTCCTCCCTTGTCGTAATTTATATTTCGCAAACTTCCCACTGGTTTTACTATACGAGTTGACGATTTCACTGAGAATCACAAGTCAAATCAGTCCACCATGAGTATCAAGACTGTTGAGTTCAAGTCCTTTGCCGACCAGAAGCCTGGAACGTATGTACATAGCTCCTTTCAAGCTACCCCGCGATAACGTGCCTACTCCCGTCACTGCAATGCTCTACCTTTCACATACTTCCCTTTGGCTCTCACATTGGAATGAATCGCTGATAATTCCCTAGCTCAGGTCTTCGCAAGAAGGTCAAGGTTTTCCAAGGGCCTCATTACAGCGAATCCTTTATCACCAGCATCCTCCTATCCATCCCAGAAGGCGCCGAGGGTGAGTATAATGAGCTCAAGCTAGACTTGTACGACAGTCATTGCTAATGGGTTAACGACATAGGTGCTTTTCTGGTCATTGGTGGTGATGGCCGTTTCTGGAACCCCGAAGTGATCCAGCTGATTGCAAAGATCGGTGCTGCCTATGGAGTCAAGAAGCTGTTAATTGGGCAGAATGGCATCTTGTCTACCCCTGCTGCTAGTCACGTAATCCGCAAACGAAAGGCAACTGGAGGCATCCTTCTGACAGCGAGCCACAACCCCGGTGGTAAGTATGAACACCTCACATAGTTGTGACCTGATTCCTAATCCCAGTATCCAATAGGCCCGGACCAAGATTTTGGTATCAAATACAACCTGTCCAATGGCGGTCCTGCCCCCGAGAGCGTGACGAACAAGATCTTCGAAACATCAAAGACACTCACCTCCTACAAAGTCGCTGATATCCCAGAAGTGGACATTACCACTATCGGAACCAAGACCTACGGCAGCCTAGAAGTTGAGATTGTCGACAGCACGGCCGACTATATGCAAATGCTCAAGGACATCTTCGATTTCCCCCTGATCAAGAAGTTCTTCAGCGACAGCCCCGATTTCAAAGTGCTTTTCGATGGCCTACACGGTGTGACGGGTCCATATGGCAAGGCAATCTTCGAGGAAGAACTTGGACTTACAGGTTCTACTCAGAACTGTGTCCCCAAACCCGACTTCGGCGGTGGGCACCCGGACCCCAACCTTACCTACGCCCATTCCTTGGTCGCAGCTGTCGACAAAAACTCGATCCCCTTTGGCGCAGCATCGGACGGAGACGGCGACAGAAATATGATCTACGGCGCTGGAGCTTTTGTGTCACCGGGCGACAGTCTCGCAATCATAGCCCACCATGCCCAACTCATCCCCTACTTCAAGAAACAGGGTGTCTATGGCTTGGCCCGCAGCATGCCCACTTCTGGTGCTGTTGACCTTGTTGCGAAAGCCCAAGGATTGAACTGTTACGAGGTGCCGACCGGCTGGAAGTTCTTCTGTGCGCTCTTCGACGCAGACAAGTTGAGCATTTGCGGCGAAGAGAGCTTTGGTACCGGTAGCAATCACGTCCGAGAGAAGGATGGTCTCTGGGCTGTGGTTGCATGGCTCAACATCATCGCTGGTTTGGGAGAAGCAAACCCTGGTACTAAGCCAAGCATCAAACAGATCCAGGAGGACTTCTGGAAGACCTATGGCCGCGTGTTTTTCACCCGCTATGACTACGAAAATGTAGACTCCGATGGCGCGAACAAAGTCGTTGGAACACTGAAGGACCTTGTTGCCGACCCTAACTTCAAAGGCAGCAAAATTGGAGGTATGTTGATAAAATCTGACCCCTTAAGTTTCCCGGCTAATCTGTTCTCAACAGAGCGCACAGTAACCGACGCTGGCAACTTCTCCTATACCGATCTAGATGGCTCGGTCGCTTCCAACCAAGGTCTCTATGCCCGTTTCGATAGCGGTAGCCGTATTGTCGTCCGATTGTCTGGTACTGGCTCGTCTGGCGCGACCATTCGTCTATACATTGAGCAGTATAGCAAGGATCCGTCGACATATGGCTTGGATGCCCAGGACTTCCTCAAGGATGAAATTAAGTTTGCCACTGATCTATTGAAGTTCAAGGAATATGTCGGACGCGATGAGCCCGATGTAAAGACATAGATATCATGATGAATGGGTTTGGGATTGTGTATGGCTTATGAAAACAGAAAACATGGCTAGGATGATGGGTAGCGACCAAGCTCTATGGCATCAATATAATATGGTAGAACAGACAAGCTTTGCGACTTCAGTGAGCAGATATAAATACTTAAGGGAAAGGGTTCACTTCGATTAGTATACTGCATCAGTCACTTACCTAGATATTTATCAAATTCGATATTACTGTATTCCGGATGAGATAGTATTTCATTAGATCACTAATTAGCCCTCTTGCCTTCATAATAATGACCAAACTCGCTAAGTCCTCCCTTATAAGAACGCACGTATGGGCTAAACTATCATACTATATATATTGTATTTCGAGCTACAAATAAATTGACCGTCGTAGCGGACACAACAAGAACGGAAGCACATATTTAGATACTTTGTGAGTCTAACGAATAAGATACCTACTAATCTAGACGATATGTGTCCTAAATGATCTACTAGCTATATATATCAACAGGTCAAAAGCATCAAGCAGAAATCATTATCATAATGGTTCGTCGGTTTATGGCGGTGCCTTCTACGGTGCGCTGAAAGACCTTAGAGGCTTGGGCCCTTCTAATGTGTGGCCGTGATCAGAACCAACTTCAGGCTACCCTCCGATAGCTTTTCATTCAGCTCGCAGTGTCACTTGGGATGGGTTGGGGGGAGTTATACTCTAAAAGTAGGTGCTCTAGGTATCTAGGTACTCGATCTAGAAGGGAGAAATAACACAAGGGGCTAGGTAGAGCTGATCTAGACACTAAACAGAAGAAGATCCCAAGGGATATGAGGGTTCAGGGAGGCGCATTTATCATTCAGTACGCATCAAAGCCAATAGAGGTTCGGGAAAGGACGTGAGGAGAGAGGATCTCCAACCGTAGGTCGTCATGGCAAGGTAAATACGTCTCCGTCCTCTTCTGGACCTGCCTTCAGCCACGAACGTGTTGTAAGCGGCGTAATCAGTGAAAAAGAGAGCTCAGGTTTGTTCGTACATGTACCTTACATAAGGTACCTAGGTTGCCCGGTCGTCACAAGTACTTTCTAGAATCGCCTCCAGTGTCAAGTGGTACCAAACGCGGCTGACCCACACTGCATTTAGGGTGTCTCTCCTTATTGGAATAAATCAGTACCCCACGAGGCTAGCACCCCGAGTGATCCCAGGGCGACGAGGTAGGAAATCAGCAGCTAAAGGTAATAATACGGGCCTTCTAGCAACTTCAAATCCTCGCACTCCGCCTTCACAAACAATCTCTCCATCTTCTCTACATGCAATCCCATTCTAGAGCAGAACCACCAGCTCGCTACGCTGCCAAAGGTAAGTAACATCCTCTCTATTTATTCTCATCGTTCCTGTCATAGACCTTCATCACATCTTCTACCCACCAAGCCACTCTATCTTCACTACCGCCAGCCGCAAATTGACTTCTACATCGTCTCCATCGCCAGTCTTCCCCCTCGCACATGCTATCATTATCGGCCCTGAGCCACAGCATCAACCCTATCTCTACCTTTCCCACCAATCGTTCCTCCCAACAGTCGTTCTTCCCAACCTTGTCGCAACTATCTCTCGGCCACGGGGACATCAAATACTCTTGGTTGATCCTGATCCTACTTCCTTTTGTCTCTCAATCGTTTGTTCTTTACCCATCATCACGCGGCCGCACATTGAACGCGCCTCTCCCAGACGCGTCTCTCATGGACAGATCTTGATATACACCAAGTATTCAAGTGTTCCATACCTTCACCAAACTTATCGGTTCGCTCTCGTTGGCGAAAGGATTTGGCTAACTCAATCAAAGAACATTGTCACCTTTTTGTCGCCTTTTCGTGCCGTCAGAGATAAGACCTGCAAGATGTCGAACATCGAAGACGAGATTGAACCTGACGGTCACCACGGCGGCGGCCTCCGGGTGGTAAGCAATTACGTCCCAATGATAAAGGACCAGTTCATGGATCAAGTTATCGCCATGCTTAACGCTCTGAATCGTAAGTCTTCTTGTTTCTTTTTTTCACTATCGAACATAGATCCGTAGCGCGCTAGGCGCCTCTTTCGCTTCTCTTCACCAAGCTATTCTATTTCATAAATATATTGGTTATTGCAACTAACAAGCCGACTATAGTCGCACCCCAGCCTCGGTCGAGACTCGTCACCGACGAAGAATATAGAGTGACCAGGCAGGCGCTGCATGGAATCTTTCAACAACGCCATCAGGCGATTCTCAATCAGATCCAGGCAGGGATGCCTTTTGCAATCGACCTTGTGCCCATCGTTGTAGTGAATTTCCTTCGACAGGCAACGGAGATAGCCCTGGGCCTCCACCCGGTCCTCAAGTTCTCGTGGGAGACCAAGGGCTCCTCGGGTCGATCGGGTGTGTCAAGACTGCTGCGCCGACAACCTAGCCTAGGCACCACTGGTGTTAGCTCGTTCCCCAGCTTTGTGAAGTTACCTCCCGAGATTAAGGTGATGGTCTGGGATTTCGTCATTTGGGACGAGAATCGGGTGGTAAACACCACCAAGTTCCAAAAGATCACGCGCGCCCCCTGTCCGGTTCTCTTTCTCGTCAGCAAGGCCATCAAGGAATGGGTCAAACCACGCTACCGGAAGCTCGAAGCAGGCGCCAACGGAGCGGACATGCTCATGAGCAACGTCATTCCCGTGGACGACGCGCGTCGCGGACCAGTTCTATCATTCGAGAACGATATCTACGAAATGGGAGATTGGGACCAGTGGCAACTCGCAGAGAGAACTAAAGTCCTAGTTCACCAGCGACTCAAGACCTATCAACCGCTCAGAAAGAAGTACCAACAGATCCTAGCCCTACGAGAGCGACGCATCCGACGTGTTGCATTCCACGCAAACGCCCTCGACGACAATTACGTACGAACCAGAAAGCCCGAGCTGATGTTCTACAGGGACGCGCTTAACAAGGAGAAGACTATCTGGAAGGGAACTCCCCAGGAGAAGGTTGAGAAGGTCGAGTAGCACTGGGCCTGGGCCGACTTCTTGGAGGAAATTTGGTCGATTGAGAGAACGAGCTGCTGGTTCGGCAGCGGACCCGAGCACGAAGGGATAGGCAATCAACGATATCGCCAGCACCTCTGTCGTTCGTTCCCACCCATGCCAGGTGACAAGTGCACCTGTACTGTGTGCGCGAGGTTCGATAAATGGGGCGAGGATTGGTTCTCATATGACAAGCCTGGACCCTTGGACTTTGCCGAGCACGCACGACTCCTCGCCCTGGAAGAAAACAGAGCAACGGGTTTTAAGAACCGTTGGCCGCGAATCGTGCCATTCCCGGCTCACGTCTGGCGAAAGATGTACACGTAGAGGTTGTTGCTATCGGAAGCACCGGACCTTTTCCCCACCGTTTCTTCACGCTTTTTCTACTTCTCTTGTCCAGTTGGGCCGAGGTCCATCTGTTTTCATTACTTCACTTTAATAATTCTTTCTTCGGTTACGTCTTCACCGGTTCAAGTTCATCTGGGACGGAGTGTGCTCCCCGGATGGAAAACTTGTAATTAGAATTGCTTTGGGGGGGGGCTCTGTAGCCCCTGATGATACCCTCGATACCCCTAGTGCCTAGGACAGGTACTATCATAATAATTGATGTCGGATTGCTGTACAAAGTGTTCCTATGTATTTTCTCCTATGGCATTAATGTGATCTCTTGTTAAGGACCGGTGAGCCTAGTCTTCCGTTCGACTCTGGTACCCTTTTATACAGTGTCTCTAGTTATTGCAACTGCGTAGATATGCAACAATGTAAGAGGTATTCTTCCGCTGATAAGCAATAATCTTTGTTTCAATGTGACATGGGGGAGCATCTGTTCGTCCTTCTTTGCAATTGCTATAGTCGATCTTATGACTGCCGTCATGTTCGCTACCTACATCCAATCAACCTCTCTGCAGTACAGTCGGGAAAGTTCAGCAATGACTTATATTCTTCTTCTTCTCTCCCACCTCATCCGAAAAAAATGCCTCCCCATACGGAATGGCCCTTGTTAGGCCTTACCTTAGGTGCAACGTACCTACCGGTAGGCTTCTTGGTGCCTGGATTATTTCGATATGCTAACTTAGCGCCTAGTATCTTTATCGTCGCTGCCGGCTTGCCATTCACCTCCCGCGATAATACCTAGATCAATTTCTTACGAAGATCCCCGATAGTGACGTCCTAACCTTCACGCAGAGTGCTCATCTTGCTACATACCAATGCGTTCTGCTCTACACAAGGTTCCGTTCCCTTCCTCCATGCTTTCAGGAAAGTCCCACAAGAGTCCGACAATAGCTAAGAAATTTAAGACAACTACCAGAACTCTAGGGTACCTAAGTCCTACCTGTACCTACATTCGCGAGACAAGAACGAGCCAACTACCTTGAGATCGAGGCGCACCGTCCAAGACGAAAGCTGATCAGCTGATCTATCTCGCAACGAGCGACACGACTGTTTAAGCCAGCGGTGTTGGCGCACGTTGATACCTTCCACCCACAAATACATACTCGGGATTGGCAGTAAACCCGACCGACCGCTGTCAACCACTGGGGCTCAATATCATTAGGCTTGCCATCGGGTGTTGTCTCAATCTTGTCTATCTACCAAGCCACCAGCCGTCCTCGACTGGCTGGTAGAAAATTCCAGGAACGCCCATGGCAAAGAAAAGGAAAAGATCATCCATATCACTGCAGGATAATTATTCAAATTGCGTAGAAATCTTGAAGGACCAATGATCGATTGGATAGAGCCGTCCCGCCCATGCGTGGCAGATTACGAGCCTGCCTTGCTGTCAACCTTGGCTCTCGAGGCATTTTCATTTCCAGCCCGACCGAGAAATATAAATTCGACCACAGTTGTTATACTTATCCAATCTCTCGAACTCCCATGTTTTCCCGTATGACAACTTTGCACTGTTTTTCAATTTCAATATGGATGAGGATGATTTCTTTCCACCCCGTCCAAGACGAGCATTGCTCAGAGGACTAAGCAGTGTCACTCATCCCGATGATTGTGATCGCGAATGCTTGCCACAGTACCTACCTACCAGTCCACGTCCCCATAGACAGCAGGAAAGTGGTCGTTTTCCCAATATCGTGGAACTTTTCGCGCTACATATATCTCCTCTCTTGCTTTCTCGAAACTTAAGATACACTTTACAGACCACAGGTACCCCTGACCTACCACCACCATCAAGAAACGATAAGGTTCCACAGAAAGAAGTCCGTCGGAAGTCTGAAGGTATACCTCTTAAGGAAACAGAACGTCAGGAACCAATGCGTCCTAGACTGAAGAATGAAATATTGGAATATCTTCAGCCTATGCTGGCATCCGATGGCCGTCAAGCATGTAATATTCTCGTATGTTGGGGGAAGGATACTCGTTGTGATATCTTCCCTGTAAGAGTGAGCCCAGAAGCAGATGATACGGAGAATTGGAGAGCTATCAACGAGGCTTGGTATCAACGCAGAGGGTCTTGGAGAAAATATATTCCTATGTTCGGAGTGAGGGCAGTTGAAAAAGTCAAGGTTTGTAACCTATAAGGATGCTTGATCTATGCTGACATGAAATACTAGATTTCAATTCTAAGTCAGCTTCATGACCCTCGTAGCCAGAAACACGAAATCAGATTCAGAGGCAGATACAGATGTCTAGCCAACGAAATGAAAGAGGCGGAAGAGCAACTGAATTCCATCAATACTGATGGATGTTTCTGCTACGTAAACGGAGGTGCGGTGCGACATGGATTTGAATGTCGGGCTAGATGGGAATGTTATCTAGAGGACATTCAATTGGATTTTGAGGATATACGGCCCCCGAGCTGCCCAGCGAATGACTTTTACGAAGCCAAGATGGAGCTTTCGCGTCTGGAGTTGCGATCATTCTTCCTGAGCGCATTCCTCGATACGAACGCCACCACAGTAAACCATTTGCTATCTTATGAAGATCTTATCATATCCGAGCGGTAAGCGTTCAAGGTCAGAAATAGTAGGCTGATGAGACAAAGCTTACGGTTTTGACAGTGACGTCTTGGAAGAAATCGGGAGAAATCAGAACGCAGTGCTATGCCAACTCGAGTTCAATGGGGTTCTGGTCCGGGAAGGTTGGGAGTTCGATTCTCAGCACATCACCGTACCCTTTGCGGTGACATTTCTATTTGCTGTGATCATTGGTTCGCGCTTTGTGTACGGTGACTGGAGCACGGCTTGGACCTTTGGGGGATTTCTCGTGTCATTCATTACGCTGCTTTGGACGTGGGCACATCATGCTCTTAGTTAGGGCTTTCTGTCCGGCGTTAGGTGAGACATATGTGATAATAGGACGACAGACTGTCTATGTTGGGTACGATGTCTTACTCTTCTCGATAATAGCTTCGAACTCTTCTTTGAACATCTTTTCAAGACAATAGGGAAAAGGGGGCATCCATAATGGGCTGCACAAACGGCATTGTTCTCTTATAGATGTACTTCATATACACGCCTACCATTGTTCTTGTTTGGTTTCCAGGCACCTCTTATACAAATACCGACAATGTTCCATTTTCTAGGTACACTTCAGTTTATTTCATTTCTAAATTTAATCTACCTAGACAATATCTACGGTTTGTTTCCCCAAGCTTGAGTTACCAAGTGCGTGAACAGGAAAGTCCAATAAGGCCAGCACCGCAAATCGAATATCATGTGTTTATATGATGAGCGCATTGTGAGGTGCCACAACTGTGGAGTGCTCCTTAGCACCTGGAAGAGGAACTGGAAATTCTGCGAAGAACATCCCAAGTGCGTGCCACATTTGTGGGCTACAAAAACAGGGTATAGTTGGTGTGACAAGCACATACACCTTGCTAAGAACGACCTTCCTGTGATGTATTAGGGAAAATGCTGGTTGGTATCCTCTTAAAACGACGAGGTATTAGCTACTCTATATCGTATATATAAAGGACCCGAATAATATCCCGGCGAAGACAGTTACATACCTACCTGCAAAGTTTGAGTGACTCATAATACTGAGATCTACCTATTGATCCCTTTGCCTCGATTACATGTCTACCAGGTATCTACCTAATACATGAACGATATCGTATAGGTACCTTTTAAAAGCAGTAAACTGACTTGGTTCAAATCTTCTCATAATAGAAACCACTCATAGCTACCATGTCAGATGGTGTGAGGTGGCTAATGTGATATTAATATACCAATTAATTGCAGCTGGTATATATCTTTCTGTCAGTACTATACCTAAAAGTTAGTAATTTGACTGCGTCCAGGCTTTCTCGTTTCGCGCCCCCTTACGAATCTCAAGCGCACGGTTTCAAACCGGACAAGAATGTAGAAAAGGGGTAGTTTTATTGTCTATCTAGTACTTACAAAATCCCCTAATCTTCTTGACTAATTGTTAGCAGTCTTGTGTCAAGTCTAAAATATATCTTAATAAATACAGCTCTTATGATTGTCAAGATTGCGACTACGGAATTACTTCTTTTCGCAATTGTCCTGACACCACTTACAGATGCCAGTTGCAACTTCAGCACCACTTCCACAGCCCTCGGGCTTGCATTTGGTGCATGGACAGGCTTTGGGATAACCCTCTCCTGCGTGGTCTACTAGACAGGTAGATGCGTTAGACGCGTTGGTAGGGGTAGATTGAGGCATTCTAGCAGTTGAGAATCGAACTTGGTGTTTTTGTACAGGAGACGTCGACTGGTATTGGAATTATGATGGAAGGTAGAGAAGAGTGTACACAAGATGATGTGATGTGATGTCAAAAGAAAAATTATTCATAGCCTGAGAAGAACTCACTTATATACTAATTCAATACATGTGATGTTTTTTAACTTACGCAGAACCACGCACCTGATCATAAACTTCATGCCGGATCAAGTGTATGGGAATAAACGATGCTGGTTTTAAACAGCCTCGCAGTTTGAACTTTGTTAATAGATTTATGTTGAAGTAACTATTATAACTTACTATGACCATGCTGGCTTAACGTGCTCCAAGATGTTACTTGAGTGACATTCACTGTTTTAACCAAGCATTGAAGTGTAGGTCTTCAGGCATAATTTCAACTCGACAACTTCGTACCCTACCTCTTGGGTAGGTAGATAAGCAAGATACTCATGTAGTAGTGGACAAGCCTGCTTAGGTAGGTTGAGTTGTCTCATAGTTGGTCCCCGTCAAGTATGTGTTGTCTCCGGTTTCTGAATGAGACTTCCGTCTTTCCCCCACGTGTTAGCTACCAGCTCGAGTTCGTATCTACGCCGAAACAGTCACTACCGGTAGTTAAGTATGTCTAAAGTCTTGGATGAAGAAGGTAGATAAGTGAAAGGCCTCAATTTATATGAAACATTGTAATCTAGGCACTCTTCTTTGTCTAGGTTAAATGAGTCAGAGTTTCACGGCGATAAAGTAATAAAGTACAAAGCAATTTTCCCCTTTTATTGTTAACAGATACTTATAATTCCAAAGGCAATGCCGTTTGTTGGCTAACTTGTCTCAATTCTTGAGGCCATTCTTTGTTCCGATGTTGTGGTAGTGGGTGATGATATAGGGGGTAACTATTAGAAGCTCCCCAACAGCAAGGTGATAGATGGGCAGGGCATAGACCATAGCCTGAGATGTAATATTCTAATTTCTTATGTAAATATTATCCGTTGGCTACCAATTGGATGGTGAACTCCATTTCAAATTGTGTTTACTGCCGTCAAGAAAACGTTGTAGTACGTCATATCCATGTAACCAATACGTCATCAACTCCTCACGCTCCAAACCTTACCACTTGCAAAACTGACGACTTCTCTACTCTCAATTGGTTTTGCTGGAATTCCTTTAATAGCTAACCCATTATTGAACTATCTGTCCGTCTTCCTGCAAACCGACACATGAGTTAAATCGGTCCGTCCGCGCTGTATCAACAACAATGGCTGAGCAAGATCGCTTCGGTGGTTGGTTTGGGGGCAACAAGGCCGACAAGGTCCAGGCTAAGGCAGAGGAGGTCATGCCCAAGACCTCTGGTGCTGAACAAGACCGATACGGCGGTTGGTTTGGAGGTGACAAGGCCGATCGGGTAAAGGAGGCAATCCCTCGAGACGTGCGCCAGGCTTCCGGCGCCGAACAAGACCGTTACGGGCGCTCTTTCGGCGGAGACAAGCTCCCATCCGCCGACGAGATCAGCGAGAAGATTCCCCAGCGATCCGGGGCTGAGCAAGACAGCTACGGGCGATGGTTTGGCGGAGACAAGCTCCCTTCCAGGGCCGACATTGAAAAGAGGCTTCCTAAGACTTCCGGTGCGGAGCAGGACAGATACGAGAACTGGTTCGGTGGCGACAAGCTTCCTTCAAGAGCAGACATCGAGAAGAGGCTTCCCCATGGGTCGGGTGCTGAACAAGATAGATACGGACGCTGGTTCGGCGGAGACAAGGGTCCGTCTGCCGACAGTGTGAACGAGAGCTTGCCGAGAGGATCCGGAGCCGAACAAGATCGTTACGGGTCCCACTTCAGGCCAGGTTCTACCAACAGCATTGGGCTAGGCGGCACGGCCTCTACCCTTGGACTCATCCAACATGCAGTCCTGCCTTCTTTCGGCTTCCATAGTGGACTAAGTGTTATCGCCTATGGTTTAGGGCGTTACACCGACACAGTAGAAGCGAAGGACTGGTTGTGGTCGAGTGGACAAGTTGCGAACGCCTGGTGGAGTGCTATTGGAATCCCCGTGGTTTACGAAGGGGCATCGCTCTCGGCTGCCTGGGACGCTCTGTCGTATAACCAGAAGCTTCTACTTACAGGTGCAAGCGCCTGGGGCATCCGTCTCTTCTACCGCGTTGCGTCACGCACCATTCGGCGCGGCAAGGACGACCCCCGCTACGAGACGGCAGAGAGGAAAAAGCCCAATTTCTGGAACAAGGCCTTCTTCACCATATTCTTGCCCGAGGCACTCGCCCAGACCCTGATCTCCCTGCCATTCACGCTGCCGTTCCGCGCCCCGATCGCCAGCGCTCTCGCCGCCCCGATCCCTGAAGCCTCGATGTTCGCGCACAGCATTGCTGTCTTCTTATTCACCGCCGGTTACGCCCTCGAGGTCCTGGCTGACTCCCAGCTGGAGACCCACTCTCGTTCCGGGAGTGTCGATCTCAACCGCGAGGGCGTGTGGAGCATTGTTCGACATCCCAAGTAAGTTTCCCCAACATCTTTGGAATTGAGCGACGCTATACTAACTATCAACAGCTATCTCGGTGATGCGTTGTGCCACTTCTCCTTCCCCCTTCTGCTCTACAGCGTCGGACAGCTGCACCCCCTTACGCTCCTCGGCCCTGCCGCCAACTATGTCTTCCTCCGCTTCATTGGCGGAGACAGGCAGAACGAGGAGAGCCAAGAGCAGCGCTACTTCAAGGAGAACCCCGTGAAGTACCAGCAACTACAGCAGTACAAGCAGACCAAGAACAGCTTCTGGCCGGGTCTGGGCGAGGTGAGCAACAAGTGGCTGTGGACCGTCGCTGCTGCCGGCGCTGGCGGTGTCATTCTTGAGCGATCGTTGTTCAGTTTCCTGAGATCCTAAGCTTGTATAATACCATCAAACAGCAACATGTCTTTGTTTGTACCGTTATCAATGTAAAATAGGTTAAAAAAGGTTGTCATCTGTAAGAATAGACTGATCAAACGCCGTGTACTCTGTCTCACAATCCAAATTACCAAGGCAGCAATAGTTGCATTGCCTCTTACTGGAATGTCTGATAGTTCAAGCTGGCCAAGTTGTGATGGGGCCCTTCGTTGCAACCGTTGGATTAGGTAGCCGTACGGAAATATTCTTCCAGATTGCGATCTTCATTGGGCGTATCGTAAGTGATTCACAAATATACCTATTCTTCCGCGATTGTCTACTGCTTTATGTATGTGTAATTCAAGTGTCCAACTTCCAAATGCTTGCCTGCCTAACAATAACCAAACTTACCTAGGTACCAGTTACTACTTTACTTAAACTGGGTATTTATTTACCTGACTTAATTCTCATCTGTTCAGTACTTCTCTCCTCTCGCCACAACATCACGCAATCTGGAATTAGCACCAGCTTCCCTCTAGTGACACACCGATCCACTACCTCCATCACCAACCTGACCATCATGACTGGCGATAGCTCCGATTCTACCGATAGCACTGATTCTACCGTTAGTACCGAGACGATACACGACTATGTAAGCGATCAGGAACTTGGTTATTTCGAACCCGCCGGGGAAAATGAAAAGCACACCGGTGTCCACTACGATATGCAAATTGGCGCATTGGTCTTCACCGAGGTCAACTGCTTCGTCAGCCACCTCAACGTCTTTAGGACCAACCACCACTCGTACCCTAATGATAGGGGGGAACTTGTAAGGTTGTTCGCAAAACTGTTCCGTGGTTCTGCAGAGTCGTGGTGGTCCGACGAATTAACCGATGAAGACCGCTGGTTATTCCATACTGACCCAGAAGGGCTCATCATGGATCTCCGGGAGCACTTCGGTCGTGACCAACCAAAAGCCAGCTAAAGTCTTCGTCTGCCTCCTGGGCATCAACAATCTTACGGGTCGTTGATGATAAAGCTGTCTCGGAACTGCCTCCCCACACACGTCGACGGCTACCATCAACATTGTTGGCGAACACTAAGGCTTAGTAGGAACTAGGGGAAATAGAGCTCAGTTACGCGCGTGAGAGTTCATACAATGCCATAAGTGAAAGTGTGTGACCCTAATTGATGAACATGAACCTAAGATGTAAAGAATACTCCCTGAAAGTTTGATGATGATGAGGTGACAGGTATCTGCAAGCTCACGCACGTTCTACAATTCAGAGGGGTCATTTGAACGACCACGATGTGGTCCATTTTATTCTCTCTAGAGCCAACTCGGGGGGAACAATCTGATACGAAGGGTAGAGCTATATACATAGGTGGTAGTCGAATATATACGGCCATAAAGCCTCTGCCTCTTAGCGGATTGTCTAGACGCTGACGGTCGAGCCGATAGGTCCGAAGCGGATGTTGGACCAGATGACCTTGCTGCGGAGCTGTTAGCGACAGAGCGACAGGGGTTAGATGGAAGAGGGCACACGTACGCATCGGGGATCGTGGCCTCGACGTCGGAGGGAACACCGGAGTCCTGGGCGCAGTCACCACGGTCGCCACCGGGCTGGCCGGCCTTCTCAGGGGGGTAGCTGGAGTCGAGCCAGAGCATGTTGGCGTAGTGCTAGGGAGGACGGTTAGCGGAAGAAAATTCGCGATCAAGATAGGAGGGAGAGAAGCTTACGTCATCCCAGATGGACATGACCAGGACCAAGGGCATGGACCAGACCTCGTTCAGCTGGGAGAAGCCGCCGACCTCGGTGAAGCGGTCACGGTCGCCGAAAGCGGTGACTTCCGCCGTGCAGTACTCGGGAGTGATGCTGCTGCTGGAGGGGAAGCCGTCAAGCGCGGGGGCGGGAATCTCAATCTTCTTGCCGTCCTGGACGAAGAACTGAGTGAGCTTGTCGTTGGTGAACTGGGTAACAACGCTACGAGGAAGCAATGTTAGCAGAGATTTCCTGGGGGGAAGGGGGGATGCCTGGTAGAATCAATCAACTTACGTGAACTTCTTGCTGGTGTCGACGGTCTTGCCAGCGCCGTAGAAGTCCTGGTTGCCCATGCGGTACGGGTTGTAGTCGCAACCGTTGGCATCGCACTTCCCGGCGAATCGGTCGTCAGAGTAAGTACCACCGCAGCCGTCAGTCTCGCAGACGTGGTACTCGTTGGTGGTGCAAGGGTGGGGGGTGAAAGCGAAAGAGTGAGAGTTGGACTCCCTGCCGGGACTTGGTCAGCTTTTGCTCTTTCGTATATCGGATACCGTGAAATCTTACCAGACATCGATTTCGGCGCAGCAGGCACCGTACGGGCCGACACCGGCGTTGTTGTCGTTGGTGGAGGGCTCCCATCCCTCGACGTTGGCCTTGCCGCCGACGAACTTGAGATCACGGGCGCACTGAGCGTCACAGTAACCGGTACCGTACTTGGCACCGGCCTTGTTGGTGGGGTAGCTGGCCATGCCGCCGTCCGCCTCCATGGCGACGAAGTACAGGGCCGCGTTGAGGCCGCAGTCGACAGTGGACAGGTCGACATCGAAGGTGAACTCGTTGTCCTTGAGAGTGAAGGTCTGGTACTTGCTCGCGCCGTCCATCAGGTAGAATCGGGAACCGATGTTGGTGCCGTACTCGTGCTTGGTCAGGAACTTGAGGGTAAGAGCATCGCCGCTGGTGGAAGCACCGTAGGTCTTGCTGTAGTCGGCCCCCTCAATGGCGCACTGGGTGGCACAGTCCTCGGCCGAGCTGCACTTCGAGGTCCACTCGTTACCGTCGTAGCAGTTCTCCGTGCCCTGGATGGTATGAAGCCATCGCCAGTTGGAGTCGATGGTCACTTCAGCGTTGACAGCCGTGCAGGAGCCGCCACTGGTGCACTTCTTCCAGGTCAACTTGGGGTGAGTCTCGGTCTGCTCCTTTCCGACCTGTTGGGCAGACGCGAACCCGATGAGGGCTGCTGACACGGCAAGGGACAACATGATGCTGGTATGTCTTCACCAAGGTAAGATGTAACCTAAAGGGCGATGAGAAAAGCGTAAGACAATCCAGGTGTGATACCTGGGACTCAGTCGGTTATATACTCGTGCGAGCATGTTTTGCCTAGCAACAACCCTATACACCCCATATTGCCGGCAACGGGCTCCGTCTCGACGAGGCCAAATTGTGGCATGGCAAAGTCGATCACTAACATTCTTGGCCCTAGGACTATCCTGAATTAGATTAATATTCCAATTATGCCACCAAAGCTCCGGCGGGTGTTCCGAAGGCAGAAGTTTTGGTTGGTCCCAATGACAGGCTTCAGCCTACACCACGTTCGTTCTCGAATCTGGTGGGCAACGATGGTAAACGAATACCTAACCTCTCGTCCAGAAAGTGACCTATCGCTATTCAATACGGTCGTCGTACGGAGGAGTGACCAATAGAACGAGTCGGCTGGTGAGGGTAGTGATGATCAGAGTAATGAGCCAAGAACAATATCACTAGTTTTAGGAGTCTGGGGTATTTTACTACCACTTCCGATGCAATTTAAATTGAGTAGTGTCAGTTTCAGGGTGGCCCTGGGGTAGTTGCGGGGAAGGAACGGGGGGAGAAGTTCATTCTGGGGAAGACTCAGGGGTGATTATAGGTACATGTCTTACAGATGGCTCCGCGGCCCGTTATGTCCACACATCACGGAGATCAACCCGCCGTTATGGAAAAGAGAAGATAACAAGGTGGGGCCTAGAGAAAAAAACATCGAGAGAGTACGGAGCACGATGACTCCCACGGATTCCTAAGCGAGTCCAAGACAACGCCGATAACGTGAAGCGAAGGCCGCGATAAGTCCCACTAACCCCCCGAGTTGGCATTGAAGGCCGGCCGTCGTAAGGAAAATCGAAAAAGTCGCGTTTGTACGGCGTTGACGGGAGAAAAAACGAGAGGGAAGCCCAAAATCTGCGTTTCCCTATTTCGGTACCATCCACGCCGTCTTGATCGTAATGCGATCTGGTGTAACGAGACGGAACGATGGTATTGGACAGGTGACGTGCTATAGCAACCGACTGATCAAAGGAAATGCCGTTCGTATCCTGGCATGCCGAGACTGGGGTTCTGGAAAATATCGACGGCCATATTACCCAGGGGTGTACCGGACGCCAAGTCTGGCAAGGTCCGTTACGGAACCCTGGCAATAGCATCCGTCGCCGTGCAATATTTAGCCAATTGGGGGCTGGGCCCTTTGGAGGAGACTACCTAACGCAAGGCCCTCGCGTGGTGTGGTTCGTTCAGACTTCTCATGAAGTGTGACCTAGGTCGTCTAACGCTGAGCCGAACGTCTCTTCCGTGAGATACGGCGGTGGGAGAAAGGTCAGGCACGCCGACGGAATGACGAGGCCGCTGAGACGATTGGTGCTCTTAGTAGAAATGGGGAGTATTAGTATATACTTGCATGACGCTCTGGGCCAATGGTTTACATGAAGAGATGACTTTAGGCAACGAGGGGGCCCCAACACGGAGCTCTTCAAGGCTAGAGAAGGAAATGAATAGGACATAGACTAACCTATCATAGAGGAGATTCCATTGCGTTGATGTTGCCATTAATTTACCGAGTGATCCCATTGCTCATTGCTAACGCGGTGGGATACTCGTCATGCTTCGCCACGAAATTTTCATCTAGAAGGGCCTCGATGGACCAGTGGCAAGGAAGAGAATAAAGATCCGTTTCTTCACGTAAAGCATCACGGTATAATGTACTTCATAGGCGCCACATAGCCGCGGATCCATGCAGATGGACTAGCAAATGGGCTCAATATCCCTAGAAAGGTTACCTAAGGAGGTAGGCGATGCTCGGGTTCCGTTGGGCACGTTGGGGGAGGGTTTGTCGTTGACGACGACTCCTGTTGAGCAGCGTCTAGATCAAACCTGTCATGTTCTCGCTTACATTTCCATATGTTGCAATGGATGTTCGTCTAAACCTCCGACCTTGGCATCCCTTAAATCTAGATTGCCGAGATTTAGACAAGTTAGACCCGCACGTATCGTCCACTAGGCTGCTACGGACTGCGACTCTGTACATGTACCTGCAGTGTATAATGTTTCCGATCATTGTAAACAAGGTCGCCAGCTGTTACGTTGCAGTGATCTTCCAAGTGTCCGCTTAACACGAAGCACCAGGTCGCCCTCGAATGCTCCAGTACTTGAGAGATATAAGCGCCCTGAATACTAGAGTACCATCTTATATGTTAATTCTTAGATACCAGGCTTCCGATTCCGTTAGATAAGAGAACTTCTCATATTTCTTTGAAAACTGCTATGAAATGCACATCGAGGAGGGAAAAGTGAGAATGAAAAGGGGAAGGGAAAAGCTGTTAAGTAGAACACTTACATAACTACCTACCTAGCCTATAGGATATGCGCCATGTTGTATTAATCGGTTTAAATATCCCATTGAAAGGCATCTAGACTCGAAGATTGCCATAAGACATGGCACTTGACGCTTCAAGGACTATCAGCATACCAGATACAGACAGTGATATCACCAACGCCACTCAGTACGCTATGGTTTCGTCACTAGATACAGATCTAGGAGTGCGAGAGTTGAAGTGCCAGGCGTATCGATCAAATGGGCTTTTCGAGTAATTTGATCGACACCCTGGAGTGTAATATGGCAGATATTCCATCGGGGCTCCGAGTTGATCAAGCTAGAGTTAATAAATCGATCGAACTGATTAGCTAACAAGCGTAGCACACTAACAATATCGATGCCGAGAAGATGACTAATTTGACGTCTGTGACAATAAATGGTAAAAGAGAGGGTGGTTTAAAATGGAAGAGAAGGGCATTACTGTCTCACCTAAAATATCCACCCAGAAAGAGGGGTTTACACAGGCGCGGCTGTTCATCTGACCCATTTCTTGACATATCTAACCTATCCTGCCGGTAGCTAAGGCAAGGCAATAAAGGTAGGTCACTGTCACGCCCTCGATTTAGAGTACAGGCAACACACCAGCAGTCGGATTCCTCAGGTGAATATAGCAAAGTTAAAAACAAGTTAAAGCAAGTGTATCAATCATAAACAAAAAAGAAAAGGGGTATCCTCAACAATGTTTGCTCAGCCGCCCACTGCCAGCACAACCATCATCAACGCGGTCGTCGGGGAGGACTAGGTCACATCAGTTCGTCCTCGGTCGCCACGCCTTCCCACTTCTTCGCTGGAAGCTTCCGGACCTTCTTTGTTGGGCTCCCGCTGCTCGACACATTCACCACTTTCTTCTCTTCTCCAGCGCCGCTCACGCGTAGGTGCTCCATCTTGTTTCCCAAGCCGCCGAGAACATCTGCTCCTGAAGCTCTGAGGCTCGGTAGATCCCCTCTTTCTTGCAGCGGGTTGCGTCTGCTCGGGGTTCTGCCCGATAGCTCGCGCTTCAGGACCGCCACCTCTCGTCGCAAGCGCTCGTTCTCCTCCTCTAGGTTCTCGATCAGGATATTCTCCTTGTCGTCATTCTCTATAGCGTCGCCCTCGTCCTCGCTGGGCCCCGTGACAGTGACGCCCACGCCGCGGGTCAGCACCTCCACCTTGCGGTCCCAGTGCTCCTCGCCACGTTCCTGCTCGAGAGACAACGAGGCCTTCCACCGGCCCATCTCCAAGGCGAGGCGCTGTTCGAAGTCTCCGTAACACTCCTCTCGAATCTCCTGCTCTAGGTCTGCGATGCGGTCCTCCATCGACATTAAGTGCGCCTCGGCCGACATGCGCGCTTCCGATTCCCGAGCCAGCTCGCCGTTAAGCTGGTCGATTATATCGGCCATTCTGGCAATCTCCAGAGCCGCATTCTCCATAGTCGCTCGCTCCGTGTCTGACATGGGCGAGAAGGTCCGATTATGCGAGCCGGAGGGGTGAAAGTACGGTTTATGGTGAGACAAGACAGGTGAGTTCGTGGGGCTACGGGAGCCCACGCTTGACTCCGATTGGTGAGACTGGATTGTGGTGTTCGCATTGGCTAAGATTGTAGACGTGATAGACGGAATACGCGGCACCGTCACCTCACGAGCTAAGGCACTATACCGTAGAATCTGAGACGTCGCGTTGAAGTCCCCGAACGGATCGGCGGTGACAATCATGACGGCCTTTTGAGGTGCGCGTCTGCTGATAGCCGAGTGCGATAGCGAAGCTGAAGGAAATGAGTTGGAGAAAAGCAACTCGGTGAGTTTACATTGACGGAACGGAACTAGGTTCGGCTGCCATTGCTCGTTAGTGAATCCCTGGAATCGGATGCGCATATTGCATACCTTCGTTGTGTTGTTAGCGTCGCTTTGCATTTGCAGACACTGTCCAAGGTACATCAGGCTTTCGTTGATCTTGCCTGCCTCAGCGAGGGTCGCACCCTGGGTCTTCGCATCTCTCGCGCGTTCACTGCCAGCAAGGTCAACAATACTTAGAGTGCTGGTACCCCAACGCCCGTGGGTTCGGCCACGTCGCCTCTTCTTGATTTCCACGCAGAAGAAGCCATGACTCCTCGATGAGACGCTGTTACTACCTGTTCCGGCAACTCGTCTCTCGTGAAGTCCGGCCTCAAGGACCATTAGCGCTTCTTTAATGTTACCACAGATAACCTTCCGGAGCCCTGCTACCACTTTGCGATCGGGGGATAACTCGGTGGATTTGAAAAGGAGCGGCCGTCGTCGGTATTCCTTCGTGGCATTCGACTTAATCGGAGGTGTAAGAAGATCAAAGATTCGGTCGTTGTATACTTCGTACATCGAGATAACGATAGCATACTCGGCCGACGGATCGCAGGAAGCGCGCACTGCGCTAATATCTGGCGCCTGGGGGAGGGCGGACGGTCGTTGTAGGCGCCTCGGTGTCGGCGTCGGGGGGTAATCGCCCTTCATTGGAGGTTTAGTAACGGTTTTCTTGTTTTTTGCTGCCGATGTGAGAGACATGTAATGTTTCTTAGGTGACAGAGAGTGAGCCAACTTTGGCTCGTTAGACGCGACTGGCGCCTTGGAGAACCATACTGGTGGTCCTTGTTGACTTGGAGGCGTCGACAGTAAGGTGATTCTTGACAACTCGTCTTCATGACTAACTAGTCGTACGCTGAGGGGGCTATCTGGAAAGCAGCCAGGTAATTGGGGGGTTCGGAGCATGGAGGGTCGTACAATCATTGGGGTTGCAGCTCTCGATCCTGCTCGAGACGGTCCATTGAAATCGCTGTACACAGTCTCAAGGAAGGCCGGCGCAGAGTGGACGGTTGCTTCAGATGCATCTGAGGATCTTATACTAGACTCCAGTATAGGAGACCTTTCGCAGTCCACGATATTTGAGTCGATGGATCGGAATAGGACATCAAGAGCAAGTTGAGTCAAACCTCGCTGGCTTCGGGACCCGAGCATCGTGTGTGTCTGATAAATTCATTGTTAGTTATTGCACTTCATCTGCAGCATCAGAATTACACATACCTTGCCCGACCCAGTAACTCCTAGAGTAGCTAGCAGACCGTCTGTGCCATCACCGCCGTGAGGCGCTAACACGCCCTCGACCAAGGGAAGCACTCTCGTGCCCTGAAACAGATCAAGCTGTGTAGCATCCTCCTCGAAGACTCGTGTAAATGCGAATTTCTCAATCGCTCGTCTTCGATCGTTCGGGGGGTTCAAAGTGATGTGCGTCGGAGCATCGTTCTCAGGAGAATCTTCTACTGAGAGGAAGCGCTCAGAGACTGCGTTTCCAGCTGGGGGAGGGCGCAGTCGCAAGTAGACCTGGAAGAGGTTTGAGTGGGACTTTGGAGGCGGTTCCATGGTGGTGGTAGTAGTAGTAGTAGTAGAATTGCAATAAAGAGTAAGGCGGTGAGGGTTGGGGAGCGTCGAGACAATGCTTGAAGGCGAATGAATGTGATAGATGCAATTGCATGCAGCAAGATGCACAATTAGAGGCCTCGAAGCTACAAGGTGTTCTACAATGCACGAAATGTTCCGTCTAGCATGGGTGCAACTCCGAAAAGAAAGCGGTTGGAGGTTGAAAGTTATGGGGTGGATAAGATACGAAGTACAGCATGTACGAAAAGAATAGATTCTAAGGCAGCCAATATGAACAAGTCAATATTTACTTCCAAAAGGTTTTGTTTCGCCGGCAACCAAGCTTGGAGCCACAGCCAATAAACCAGGCTAGTCAGCCGGGTATCCCCACAATTAGGGCTAGCTCCTTCCTTACCGCCTCAGGCACCAAGGATACTGCCACCCCTCACCGCCCTAGGCCCTAGAGAATTTTTCTATAAAAGGCCGACCTTGCTCCCGGAATTCTGCCATTCTTTTTCTTTTCTTCTTCAGCTCTCTTTGCCTTTTGGCTTAGATCAAGTGTAGTATCTGTTCTTTTCAGTTTAATCTCTGAAAGAGTTCTACTTGAACTCAATCGTGATTATTCTTATTTTTGTATTCAGGGAGCGCATCCTCTGGGCTTGCCCATGATCGCTCCCACCGTGTCCCTGGTATTACACTGCCTCCAGGTGATGCGAACAACTCATTTTTCATTGCAATCCCTAGCTTGTCTAGTGGTGCGAAGAAGATGATTTCTCATATTTGCCGAGCACTCTGAGTGATCATTTTGGCCATTGATCACCCATATTATGCTACAATTCTCTCCGCCCTGTGTAATGTGTAAGATTATCTCCGATATTCCCATGCCATAGATAATGGCACATATTACAGCATATCTGCGAAATTGACCGACAGGCGTTCGAGTAACATTGGCCACGTACCTGGGTCCCTCCGAACGTAGGTCTAGATTCCACGAGAGAGGACGTAGGATGGGCCCTTTTCGTCAAATGCTCACGGTAAAATCCTGCATGAGGCCAATCAGAATGAATACATAAGTCAAAATATTGCATTGGCTCTACGTCTACAAGGCGCCAACGAGCCTCCCGGGTCTATTTCTGGATAGCTCAAGGCAAATTAGACAGAAGCAATTTCATGACATGCGTCCCTCGCAATGACTTGTCAATATGCACATTCCCACATCCCTACATTGGCCCATCCACCAAACGAAGCTATCAATTAATTATTACAGGTAACCTGGCAGCCCTGGCAGCCTGGTTCGTTTTCCTCCCTTCCTACTTGTTGAACGTAGTGTCATCAATTGGACCGGCGTGGATAGATGTCTACAACGAACGATCTCGATTTCATGCAAAATGCACGTCACTGTCGATACTATCCTCAAGTGGAGAGCTGGAACATATCTAGGTACATAGGTAGGTATTGGGGTTTCCTATGCTTGTATGATCCGACTAGATTCGGTAAAAACGGAGAAAGAATCAGCACTTCCGAAAGAGAAGATCTACTTGTGTGTACCTCTAGGGAACATCGTGGAGCTCGATTGGGGTTCGTCTCAAGTGATCTGGGTAGCGGTGGAGATAAATGAATATAAATCCTTGTTTCTGTTCGTCATCATCGCCGAGTGGTTGGATGGGCCGATGGGGTATATCGGAAGTTGACGAGATGCTCGATACCTTCACCAATGTATATGTGTGTGCAATATATACCTACCTGGTAGGTATATATATGACAACTTTTCACAAATGATCCCATCTCGCCTATTTATCTGTTTTCGTACATACAACTACACACAAGGAGGCTCCAAATGCAATACTACTCTTTCTCCATCCCTCCAGCTCCTCGTCTCCCCATGTCCAATAACTAATATGGCTGGTAAGACCCTTAAAATGCAAACAGCCACACGGAGCGGCATCTAGATGAGGCAGGCAAGTTGATCAGAGTGTCCGAATTACCCACATATGTCTAAAATGCACCTAATGAACAATGTGGAAATGAAAAGCCCCTTCGGAGGGGTTTCTGTGTGTCATGCTCCAAGAATACATACTGTATGACTCCTCACGGGATGCGTCACGAGAGCTTCTAGGCGTCGAACAAGTTTTCGGTGGATACGGTGGACATGGGCTAGGAGGTAGACAGTGGGACGGGTGGACGGGTTGGATGTTGCTTTGCTGTTTTGCTGCTGATGGTTACGGCCGACGAGAAAGTCGAGGTGGAACTTTGGAGTCCACGCTTCGGAATATTGAAATTCGAATGCGGTTCGAATTGGGCTACTTAGGTACCTAGCCAAGCATCAATTGCCAGCACGGGAGCAAGCTAAAACACCCCAAAAACAGCCATTCAGCGTTGTTCTCCCAGTGGACCGTAGGCCGCTATTCAGTGGTCCCTGAGGGGTTTTAGGCTCTAGCGCATCGACTGATGCAAGTAAAAAGAGCGGTGACGCATCGCCGAAAGGGGTATAGCTTGTCTTACTTGCGGCAGACGAATCAGGGACCTTGCAGAGCTGCGGGAGTTCAGGGTCACCCCACCAATAGAAAGGCAAGAAGAAAAAAAAAAGTTAGCTGCGAGTTAGGTGGGATATATCCACGGTCATTTTTTCCCGGGTGCGTTTGTATCTTTTTTTTTCCCTTCCTACTTTTTCCTCTTAGGAAAATCAAACAACCCAACAGACAACGAAGTCGCACTACAACAGCTCCTAAAGGGATATTCTAGTCAAACCACAATACAATTTCGTCGAGACAATGCCTTCGGCCTTCGCTGAGCTGTAAATCTCCACTGCGGGACATGTCTGGCTGCTCCGGACATGTCCCGTAGTCCAGCAGTTCATCGAGATATTCAATCCTAATTCGACCCCTCGACGAAGTTATACAGGCTTTCACTGTCTTGTGTGCCGAAAAGGTGCCTCCCGGAAGTCTGAATACCCAACAGAACTAATACGCATTTCGCCCATTCCATACGGGCCTTTACGACTGACTACGCCTTGGTGACGATACTCCCCCCTATCTGTCTCACCAATTCCCTATACCCCGTTCCGTGTATCCTTGCAACACTATACTTGAAAGGATAGCATCTAAAGGAGAGTCCTGAGTATACGAGTGGAGAAATATACAATTTCAGAGGACCACAACCACATTGTTCTCGAGAACCAATTAGGCTTCACCGCCGTTTGTCTCGATACTCTCAGCCCTGTGTGCGAGAGTGGAACCCTTGTCAACCCCTGTATATCTCAGATCTTACACGGCTAGCACACATAACAATGTCCCGGAACGTACGACAACATAGGCCCCCAACTACGCCTGTCAAGGTCTCGAGGCGTCGCGGCTCTGACGCTTCGTCCTCGCTTGACCTCTCCGACGAGGGTGGTTATTCAGGGTTAGACGACATTAGTGACTCCGAAGATGACGAGGAGGACATAAATGCGGCCGAGGAGGAGCACATTGTATCCGACGAACTGCAAACTATCCGCAGCTCCAGCTCCCCTCGGCCGCATCATGTTAAGGTAGAAGAGGACGAGGAAGTAGATGATGAGGACGACGACGATGACGAAGATGATTATGAGGGGGATAATGACGACGCGGATGAGAACGCAAGTTGGGACGGCATTTCAGAGGCAGAGGCAGATGCCGACGATGACCTAACCATTGATCAGGGCTATACAAGCACTGAACGTCGTGTCCGCTTTGACATCCCCGAGGACTCGTCAGATGGCGATTCGACTGAAACAGATGACGATGTTGACCAAGGTTTCTTCCCCGACCTCTTTGTTGATAAGAGCATCCTTGACCCTTCTTTTCGTCGAGAAATTGAGCAAGATCATGACCCTTATGACTCCTCTAACTCGGAAGCTTTCTGGGATCTGCATGGCAATGGTAGCGTGGCCGAGGAGAGCATCGACGATGATTTTGAGGCTCTCATTAATGCTATGGAAGATGATGATAGCACACCAGTTGCCACCCCTATGACAAACCATGAGCTATCAACTGCCATATCCACGCCAGTTGGCTTATCTGAAGATGAAGATTCCCTCGATGGTTATCAAAGTGAGTTTAGGTGAATTGGCTAGGATCCAACTTCGTGCTAATCGTCCCACTTAGCTGATGGGGATACTACCGATGAAGAAGACCCACCAGAGAAACCTGTCCGACGTAAGGGTCGACGGGAGGCTGCAGACGATGCCTCTGATTCGGATGATGTGACGCTCATCCGACCTCGCCGCGGTCAGCCGCGTGTCGGCCGCTTCAACCTCGACAAATCCAGCAAGAAGCCCATCGCCATACTGAATCCGCGTACCGGGAAGATGATGATCTTTACTCATCAATGCATGAGGGGACGAGGCTTTGACCTTTCGCCGGAGCAGTTCAACTTCCAATATTTCGAGCAAACACAGTCGTCGCCTATTCTTAGCAATCCCGGCAGCATCATGATGAGCGGCATGATCTCCTCTAGCACTTACGGAGACTTTATGAACACGCACGCGGTTGGTCCTGCTGAGGCCTGGTACTCCCAAGGATCTGATGGGAATGTCATCGAGACGTCTGATTCCGATGATCCAGTCGATGAAGCAGAGAAGAATCTGAGGCTCGAGGATTTCATCACCCTAGATGACGATGGTGACTCGTCAGAAGAAGAGAAGGATACTGAGCAAGACGAAGTAGACGAGATATTCCGCACGCCCGGTCGCCCCGGCACTGCTTCTAGTGATGTGGCCTCTCTTCTGGATCATTTCCAGCATAACACCAATATTGTCGGAGCCTTCCGTCGAGACCAAGCGAATCATCAGTTGATTAGCCGTAGCAAAGCTACCCGAGATTCGCTAGCATTCTCTGGCCCCTATTTCGAAGGCACTCTTCGCGGCATCAAGGAGGGGCGTATTGCTACTACCAACATCCCCATTTCGCCCCTGCGGAAGCAGAAGAGAATGCCAGAGCTTGCCAGCAGCCCTCTTTCGACCGTGTCGCAAAAGAGAAAATCATCGTCGGAGCACCATACCCATCATATGGGTCATAAACGACAGAGGAGCATGCCTGATGTTGATGTTTTAAGAATATGATTCTTTGCATCGCCTCGACCCCCTCGCCCGACACATTTTCCAAAGACGCCAATGGACGGTGTGACCTTCCACCATAGGTCATTCCCTGGCCATTGAACCACATATCTACCTCATTACACATTTCCTCATGTTTGATGTGATTTTTTTTTTCTTTTTCAAAACATACCACTTGACGGCTGAGGTCCTTTCCTACCCGTACCACTCGAGCAAGGCAGAGATGATGACCTAGCTACACTCTAATCGCACAGCGTCGTCATCCGTGATCAAGCCTGTCAGTAGATAGATCTACTAAGAACTCTAGCGTAGACGTTCCGAAAACTAGACGCTTAGGATGGTTTCCTTGAATACAATCTATTTCCTTTTTACATTCCGGCAAATCCAGCAAACTATGACTTTGCAAGTCAGGCACGCTACTTCCCCCTATTCAGACGGACGCGGGCAGAAATGCCCACGACACAATGGATGATGAACATTGAGCCGGGTTTCGACGCGAGATTTGGTGTGGTCGCCATCATGCCGAAAGGTATGCATGCTTCCATATCGTCTCCTTGTGCGAAGCTTAGACAACACGCAATTGGCCTAGTCGACAGCAATTTCTCATAATAATCTCAATCTAAAGCTAATTCACCCACTATCGTCCCCATGCTTGTCTGTGACTGTCTAAATAATTGGCGTAAGGTTGCTCAGATTTCATCCGCCGTAGTCGTTCCTATGTAAATCCGACGCTTTGTAGATCGTCCTTATGTAGACTTTCACCACCGTTAGCTGTACTATAGAAGCTTGTCCAGTCCTTAGTTCCCGAATCTAGCCGTAGGGAATCTCCAGCTTGTGTCCCGTTCTCTCCATCTTACGTGCGGATCATATTCTGCTTCGTGTTGCCACTTAAAGGAAGCCTAGAGAAAATCGACCGGGTAGGAAAGGTTGAAATCTGTTACGGGCGTAATAAATCGAGGTAGGTATCCATCGCCCTTGGAGTTCCCTGTAGGATTTTGTGTGTCTTGGCTTCATTGGCGTGATGATTTTTTGCATAACGTAGCAGCTCTTTGCCTTCCTCCTCAGCGCGCCTCTCCACTTGGGGCTTCCCCTCTTCATCGCCATCGGAATTCTCATAAACGCCTCGGTAAAAGCACGTCCTCGTCGTGCTATATACGGTCGACGGGGGTCTTAGCCGACCCTCTACGCATGCTATCGCACCAAGCGGATTCCAGCGCCTCCCGTACGCAGATCCAATCACAAAATGCTGGTTAGATAACTTGAGAACGGCACTGTCGTATCCCATGTTGCGGCTGAATCCGGAATCTCGAAGCAGTGGGAGAAAAAAGGGGGCTTGTCAATGAGAATGGGCAGACTTAGATTTGACTGTCTCGGCGCAGGAGACCGGCCTAAGAAAGTGCTTAGAGATACGAGGCAAGATGTGATGGAGTGAGCTATTAGAGTGTTTTGGTACCTTAGTATGTCCCTACATACAAGATACACATGAAAAAGCAAAGCGGCCAACGTTACTCCAATATTCACCTTAGATCCAGATGGCCGTACGAGTCTCACATCGCAAGGAGAAAGAGCCAGTTCACTCATAACGTTAGCATTAAACTAGCCTACTTATTTCGATTACCCTGAGAGTTGACGAGCCAACTCTTTCCACCTTGCCCTGTCGAAAACTCCCCGAGTAGGGCCGTTCGTAAGAGACATTCACGACCCCATGCTGGCCAGTAGTACAGAGACCGCCCGATTCCCGCCGAAGGAAATAAAACTAATCCTTACATCTCGTTTGCCAAAACCCTCCAAACGAGTCCAATGCTTTTTGTTGCAGTCTCATCAAGATTCAAGGGGACGTAATTCGTGATGTCTGCCGTGCAGACACAACAGCTTTTCTTCTTCCGTTGACATCACCCAAGTGCTTCCCTCCTCATGTAATTCTGTAGTCTTACAACTCCTCCTTGATGTCGCCCGCCTTCTTCTTCGCCGCTTCCGATCCGGCGCCCAGCTGACCCACAACCCATTGGTACGCGCCCTTAACGTTCTCGCTGAGCTTGGCGTAAGCAGTCGCGGCCGGGCTCGTAGTGCCGTACTTGAAGTAGGTCGACTGTTTGCGTGCCTCGGCCTTGAGCTCGTTGATAGTGGAGCCTTGGGGAACAGGCTGTTTTCAAGTTAGTATGGGATAGAATATGAATTAAGATTTGCGAAAGGGGTCACTTACGATGCCGTAGCTGTCGAGGTAAGCCTTTAGCTCGCTCTCGCTCCAGGTGTTAAAGGTGCTTTTCTTGGCCGACTCGGTAGCTTGGGCGAGGTAGCTTGTGGCAGAGGCGTACGAACCACCACCAGCGCTAGATGCAGACGAGTAAGCGGATTGGGCGGCTTCCACGAGGTCATCACGGGAGGCAGCGCTGCTGTCGCCAACCTTCTTCGCGGCGGCATTGCCACTGCTAGAAAGGTAACTCTTGAGATTGTCGTAAGAGAGGTCGTCCCAGGTCCAGGCGCTGTAGGGGTTAGCAGCCTTGTGGGCGTGCTTTCGCACCAAAGCTTTAAGCTCGTCAGTCTTGGAGCCCTGAGTGACCGGAACTCCGCGGGCGTCCAGGTAAGCCTTGAGGCGACTATCAGACCAGGTACCAACAGCCTTGTTGAACGCATCCTGGGCGGCTAGGCTGACATCATCGGTAGCCTTGGCGTACTGGTTGCCGGCCTTGCTGGTAGCAGCGCCGAAAGCACTCGCAGCCGATGCGGATACGTTGTCGCCTAGGATCTGGGCGCGATTCTTGCGGACGAGAGCACGCAGCTCGTTGACCTTGCTACCTTGGGGAACTACCAGCCGTGTTAGTCAATGGAAAAGAAGTCAGCAATACACCATGACTTACCATTGATTCCATTCTTGTCGCAGAATTCTTTCAGTTGAGACTCGCCCCAGGCATCAATGAGCTTGTCGGTGAGCGTAGCGTAGGCGGCACTGGCACTCGCGGAAGCAGTTGCCTTCTGGTCCTGCAGTCTGAGGTAGGCAAGGCGCGAGTTGCGGCGGACCATGGCAATCAGCTTGTTGCGCTACAGGTTTCTGAGGTTAGTCAAATACATCTTAGCCGGGGTTTGAAGAATTTCCTTACGTCGGTGACCTGCGGGGTAGGGAAACCATGAGTATCCAACCACTCCTTCAGGTCGGACTCAGACCAGGTATCGTAGAGCCAGTCACCAGGATACGAAGCAGTCTCGCCGGCCTTCTTCGCTACAGCCTCGTAGTTGGAGCGGATCTTCTGGAGGAGAGTGTCGCGAGTGCGGGGCTGGGGTACTGTGTGATATGTTAGTAGAATGTATCAAGGTACATGTAGGCGCAGTGAAGTACCTGGGATGCCATGCTTGTCGGCAAAAGCCTTCAACGAGCTCTCAGTCCAAGTATCTAAAAACCAGTCTTGGACGCCGGTCCAAGCCGTCTGGGCCTTGTCCTCCGTCTCGTACCAAGAGTTCTGTACTTGGGAGACAAGTGTGTCCTTGCCCGACTTCGCCGATTCCTTAGTCTCAACACCCTTAGACTGCAGATAGTGGGTGAGTTTGTCGGAATCCCAGTTCTTGTAGGGAGCCACGGCGTAAGAGTCCCAGTTCTTCTGGATCAGGTTCTCTAGATCCTTGCGGTCGGCGGGCGTGGGATAGGGGATGTCGTTATCGGAGAGCCATCGCTCCAGTTCGGTCTCATGCCACTTGTTGTATGCTATATAGAGATGGTTAGTAAGAATAGCTGAGCTTCTGATGAATTAAAGAGAACTCACCTGCTTTGCTAAACCAGCTGCTACCCACGACGGCATCAGCCGCCAGGGCGAGGGAGAAGACGGTTGATAACAACCTCATGTTGGGGTTCTAGTGACAGCTCGGATTTTCTTCCTGTGTGGATTGACTCTTTAAAACACTGGCTGGGTTATAGGGATGTAGGGAGTTCCTGATGGTTATGGTGAGTGGGCAATGGGAAGGATTGGAGAAAGGTTGATGAAGTAGAAGAGGTTTGTAGAATTGGAAAATGATGATGGTGGATGATGAGGACACTGCAGGGCAAAAAGTGTATCACGTCACTTTTCTTTTGTTTACCGTCACAAGGTTTAATGTCCTTGGGTAAGTTCCACGGTATGTCGCCCCTAAAGCAGCTCTACTGTAGGGATCTCATGTACCTAAATGCAATACGTCCAAGGAATGGGCCCAAAGTTGCACAGCAACCAGTAACGCGCGTATCTAGGTATCTTGAGGCGTAAATTCCGGTAGGATGATACATAGCTCGTGGCCACTGAGAACCATGACTGCATGAAGCTCGGATGGTATCCAGGTATCGTCACCCCTAGAGACTAGTGGCTGAATGATTTCTACAGTATGTGGTCATTGCGTTAGACAAAAATGACGTAGTAGCTACAGTAACCTGTACCACGCAAAAATCTGATCCGTACACCTATCAGTCAGACAGTTCATGTGGTTGAGACCTACTATAGTTTCAAAGGAGAAAACGGCATGGGGCTTTATCGAATAGAAATCACCAATATCTTGCATGCGGCTAGAATCTCGATCGTGAGCGGCAAGGCTGGGTCTAGGCAGATTTTACAAGCGAAGGTCCAGAGGTCTAGGTAAGCAATTCTAGAACTCTAGAGCTGAAGAGCAGGGAACAAAAGCTCCGGTGATGTCATGATATGAAATATGGATGAAATCCTTGGAAAGGTTGAGCCACATCTTTATTTTGACAGGTGGGGATCAATGGCTAGTGACTGTGGAGGTGCGGGGAGGCTAGGGGGAAGATGGGTAGTCCTAGCTACCTAGGTACCTTAGGTAATTTAGCACTGTGCAAAGACATCTACAGTTTTCTATCTTTCACACTGTCCCTCTTATCTCGTACATACAGCCAAGCAGGTCAAGACATGAGATTTGATACACTTGACTTGGCGGATATGACTTATTATAATCGAGGCTCGCCTCAATCTGAGGGTATCACTTTAAATTCTTTTACTTTGATATTCTACGCTCTCCTGGTGGGTAACTCAATACAGAGTGGCTAATGCCTTTCCCTCTTCACCCCTGACAGTTGCCACCAGTGACTACTATCCTTAGTATCAAGACACAGATCAAGACACAGAGCTACCCATAGTCGTCCTCCGCATCTTGATCGAAGGGAGACTAAAACTTCCCCCCTTCTTAGTCTTGGACGAAGAGTTGTCGTCTTCTCCCTCCTCGTGCCAGACCGCATTCTCCCGCAGCGATTCTATCTTAATATGGGATCGTGGGAATAGCCCTACTTTTCCGTTCTTTTTCGTACCTGACCAGCACCAGTCATCTTGATTCAGCCCTGTGGATGTAAGGGACTCGTTAGCAGCCGGCATCGTCATGAGTTACGACGAAAGGGGGATCGTCGTAGGGAAAACTTACAGTTAACATTTGACAAGGTTTCATCTTTGTCTAGCGACAACCACCCAGCCGCTGTATCCTTCACATCCCACTTCCAACGCGTCGTGACGAACATGCCATCGGTACCTGAGCTTGCCCCTGGGGAATTCGACGGCGGTTCCAGGTTGACAAGCTTCGCCGGGAAGCTACCCCATAGGCCGTCGTGCCAACCGGTACACCATTTCCCCTTCCACTTCTCTGGAAACTCAATGCCCACGATACGGGCACCTTCCAAGAACTTCATAATTTGTTCCGAACTACCATCGGGGTTCACCAGATCGCGCCCGTATCGTTTTATGTGGCTTTTAACAGCTACGGCGGATGGGAGCTTGCTTAAAGACGCTGCGTCTGGGAGAAGACTAGCAACTGGAGGATTTTGGAAGTGAAGATCGTAATTTTCCACATTGGGATCGTCCATGAGCACTTGACCATATAAGACTACGACGCCGGGTATCTCTGGTAAGGGTTGGGGGTGGCGTGACAAATGCTTGAATAGCTGATCGGGCGTCTCGAAGACGGTTGCATCGTCTGCATAAACAGTCTGACCCTTCTGCGCGCAGAACAAGCAACCAAAGTGCATTGTAAATGCCGAGGTTGAAATCAGATGCGATTTATACAAAAATCGGAGACGATATGATACGCCTGCTTTGGAGTGATTGCCATTTGCTAGTGGTTTTTCTTAGCAAGTCAAATCACTTATAGTTGGAAGATGTCCTTACAGTCTTGCGCGTCATCAAGTTCTACTTCAAACTGATTTTGCGCAAACTCGCACTCGTTGCACCGACATAAGTTCCGCCTCGTCCCCTATTCGCCCAGCATAAGCATAGGTCGACCATATTTCGCTCGTTGAAACCTTCGTCTGGGATATCAAGTGCGAGGGGGGAGGGTGTTACTTACATATTCCATAACAGATCTAGTAGCACTCTTCCGCCCTTTCAGTCGATGGGTCAATGCCCCAGGGCATAAGCCCTTCTGCAGGTAAAGGCTGCTATCTAACCCGATTTGGTAGCCAGAGCTCTTATTTGCATCTCCCGCAAAGAGCTCATCGGCTAAAATCAGACCGTCCTCATAGATAGGAGGGTTTGGTAAGGGCGGCGGATCTGTGTGAGGCGATTGCAACCTAGCTTTCGCAAGCGACGTCGTTCTCTGGTCACTCGTGGGGACATGAACGGACGACCTAGGACCCGAGGCATAGCTCCCAGTGCTAGTATACCAAGATATCCTACTATATGAGGTTTCTGGGCTGTGAGGCGCGTTGGGTGGCTTTAGGGCCTCCTGGCCGTGCAGAGTAAGAGTGTCGAGATTGTTGGCTATAACAGACTGCCCCAGGAAGTAGTCGTCCTCCGGAATCGAGTTATTGCGAGGCCATGATTTTGCGGCCGACGTCTGTTCACTAACCCAGGCTGATGTGCGTGAGGTCGGAGGTGGGGCGCTAGACGGTCCAGATACGAGGCTGATACAATCCCGCTCTGCGCCTAGAATATCGGGACTAGATGGTCTTCTAGCGGGGGTGCTAGAACCACTGATACCGGCGTTCTCGTTTAACCCTATAGGGGTAATGGCACCAGTGTCTCTACGGCCTATACTACTTGGAGCCCGAGGCGATAACGGCTGGATCCACGACGGGACTGAAGATACCGACGGCGTGCTCTCTTCGATATGCAGCCTCCTGATTGTCTCCATGAGAGTCAGAGCAAAGGCCTTCGACGCGGCTTGAACCTTTGCGAATTTCCTGGCATCAAACGAGTCGACCTCGACGAAGTCGTCCAAGTCGTAGAGCAGATCTTCTAGTCGCCTCTGACTATCGACAATTTGGTCTACGAGTTAGTGTCAGTTAGCTCTAAACTCACGATCTCAACTTAGTCGATAGTAACTCGTCTACGAGATCGCATGGTCGCGGTAAGTGAGTATTCACCGTTCTGTCGCATGGTTTCCGTGAAGGCCTCGCCATACTTGTCGACGTGTTCCTTCCACAACGGCAGCAACCTATGCAGGGCGCGTTCGCCCTCCCTGACGAGTGACTTTGCCGTCCGTAGCATACCCGCCACATTTTGCCCGGTGGATGAGTTGACGCCGTTCTCGTCGACACCGCTGCTGCGCGCCGCGGCTTCGGCATTTGCGACAGCCTCCTTGCCCTGCTGTACCACCTCCCGAAAGGGCTGGATGACGAGCTCCTCGACGTCGATGGCCATCACCGACTGTCGAGACGCGCGTGGGTGCGCTTCGACATGGACGTTGGTAAGTGCGTCTGAAATCGTTAGAAGCGGGTTCGCCCGCGCTTCAATTTTGTCCACGACGCAGGTTTCGCAAGCCGGGAACTAAAGTGAAACTAGCCGAGCGGCCATAGATACACAAACAACGTCTTTGCGGCCGGGATACCGCCGAACGATGAGGTCGAAATCTAGGTACAATACGTGTCTTTTGCGGTCTTAAGATTCTCGAGTCTCGCGTCTTGTGCAGAGTAGGATTTTGATTGATCTGGTCGGTTCCAACAGGTCGGCACCGGCATGTGCACACTTTCCCTTTTCTCATTTGCCTCAAATCCCACGAAATTGGGGCGTAGTGTATGACCGTTTAGGCAATCATCAGCCAGTAGGCTAGACGGGGGTACCTGAGTCCGACACCCTGGTTCATCCAACTCATAGCTAGCTTTGTTAGGAGGTATAGAAGAAGAAAAAAAGGCGATATTTATTATAAGGGTGACCGAATCACGGCGTCTCCGTATCGCCTTGCTTTAACTAGGTACCTAACCTACCTGGTATATACCTGAGAGGTAGGTAGGATTTTGCCGCGCCCAATTACCACTGATGATCGCCGCTAAGTGCATATCATCCGCTAAGTTAAGCTTTGCCAACAGTAGGCCATGCCCACACAATTCCCGGCTGACCGCTGAACGTGGTGTAACTTGGGGGCCGTTGATAAGCTGATAAAACGTTCACTGGTTCATTAGGGACTGAGAACCATTTATCCCTCAAACTTCAATCGTCGTGGAGAGAGAAAGCGTACACTGATAAGCAATGAAAACAAAAATAGTATGACGCGTGGCTCTTATTAATCTAGCCTGTTCAGACCTTGATAAGTATAACCCCACGTGCTGGAACCAATAGCCCCCTAACCCACAGCTAGCAAGTTAGACCGTACACTCAGATCTTGGTATAAAATTAGCAACATAACCACAATTTATGCTACCATAGAGGTATGTAACACTGCCCACGGTCAGACGTCGGAATGTAAATCTAAACAGTAGTCGGGGGATAAACATGGCCCGACTGCATCTATTCTCCGGTTTACATCTCCAACTTGTTAATAGACACGCCTGTTACAATATGATACTACAAGTGCCTTCTCATAATTGATAAGCGCGAATATACTTGTTACGGATTCATGGCAGCTTAAGATGGATCAAGAGCTTACCAGACGGAGTTGAGGTTACCTACCCGCCAACCGGGTAGTTAATATATCCACGCAGGCGACCTTTATGGGGTTGCTCGTTTCTCTTGATCTCCTATGCTAACGAGGCGATGCAGGACCAAGATTGCTTAAATAAGGAGAACGAATACGTTCTGCTTGGAACCGCTACAACTTGACACACCGAGGTAGTCAACTGAAAGCAAGGAACTAGGTAAGTGGAGAACCATGTAGATATTCCAGCGGAGACGAATAATCAAGACTTAATATCTGTCAGGTGGCTTGTTCATAGTCATATAGGTAGGTCTTCTGTTCATATAGGTATGTGGCAACCCACTCGCTCAACACTTTACCCCTATTTGGATAAGTGATACGATACCGTATCCTGATCTCGATGTTTAGTGGCTACCTAGCTAGCTAGATACTATCTTTATTAACGCTTTCTCTCTCCCTAGGTTTAACTTGTCTTTCTTCGCTGAGAAATAAGACGGGGTAATTTACGGCTGCTTACCATAGACTCAACTCTTAGGTAGTTAGTGAAACTCTCGTCTGTTCAAGCCGCCTGTCCTTGTCCATTTTCGAGAACCAGTGCTGTGAGTCGCGCCGTAGCATTCGATATCAACCTGTGGGTAGCACCGTGGAAGTCGAAATCGGCAAATATGATGAGAGGCAACGACTGGAGAGCGTCCTGAATAATACTGACGCTCATCACGAACACCTCATACGGCGATAGAATATGGTAGCTTGTTTCCCCAGATTTCCCGGTTTCGCAGAACAGAACGCCCCTACGCTGTGGCACAGTTATTCATTTACCATTCCAATCATTTGAAGCATCTATTGCCAAGAAGAACCCTGGTTGCTCTTTTCTAGTCGCACGGAAAGGGCCAAGAGGAGCAAGCGTCTGTATGATAAACTCCTATTGAGCCTACTTCCTGCGACTCGGCTCCAGTGGCCTCCCTGGTCCGGAAGAAGACCCCGAAAAGAGTAAAGAATCTATTGGCAAGGCATACCCACGCTATGCTGGCGGCAGTGTAACACATGTCTCTAGTAAAAAAAAAAAGCAATTCGTGGATAACCCCACCCTCATCACTGGCCGAACGATATATCATACAGACAAGGCTAGTTCGTCTCACACGTTACTCAACAGTTAGGGCAGATAATCATGTGTATTCTACGTATTTCATCCCGGGAATGGCCCGGGGATTCTTGATGCAGGCTCACCTTTCTATCTCTTCTATCTCTTGGGGGGGGGGGGGGGGGGGGGGGGGGGGCGGGGCGGGGGGGGGGGCACGGGCGCCGAGGGGGGCGACGGCGGCCGAGGGGGCCGCGCCGGG
>MU399500.1:840713-988194 GCA_022578845.1 Hypoxylon cercidicola | reverse complement strand
GGGGAGTTTATAATTGTTTTTTTCAGTTTTTAATCCCGGGTATGGCCCGGGGTTTTTTTTTGCAGGGTAACCTTTTTTTACTTTTTTTCTATTCCCCCCCCCCCCCCCCCCCCCTATCCATCACCAACCACTTAGACGACAAAGTACAAGACTTCTCCCTCAGCCGCGATCGAGACCCGCGATTAAAAGGCTTCGGTGAATATAAGAAATACATCTTAGTCGGCTTTATACGAGCTTACGAAACATCCCCCAAAGCACCAACCCCCGAAGTTTCCGCCAACAGCCAGCATGCCCCAAGACATCAAGGCGAAAGCAGAAGAAGACAAGCGCCGAGAGGAGGAGCGGAAACTCGAGCAAGAGCGCCACGGCGATGGAATCAGTACAGGCGGAGGCGGCTCCGCGCCTGCTCCATGGAAAGACAACACGGGCGGTGGCTCTAAGGTCTCATGGGGTCGTTGAATGATGAGGTCAATGCATTTACCGAAGTGAAGATGTTCGAGCGAGCAACGTCTGGGGTATCGAAGCCAGGAAACTTGAAGCAGGGAGATGCAGTACTTCCGTTAATAAGGACCGCTTATCGCCGTTCGAAGGCCTGCCCAAGGACGCTCTAGTATCAGGCAAGACTGCTATGATTGATGGGTTTTCTGTAGCCTGCAAATGCCAGCATATGCCGATACGTCCAAATAGCTTTGCGGTCGTAGTTTGGATTCGAGTAATCGCTTTCATCATCTGTAAGCAGCGTGGGAGCCCCTGAGTTGAGACGGGCCGTCCCGTCGGATGCCTTCCAGGTAATAATACGGGGCTAGATCCACGAAGCCGAAGTATAACAGACAAGAAAGATGGAAGAGGTAAAATAGTTCGCCGCGTATTAACATTCTCAAAGCGAGAAGCAGAGACGCCTATGGTGCGCCGCTGGTATCTATATATATCATGCCACATAAAGTACAGTCCAATGGATCCTTTTTTCATTATCAAAACACAAGAGTCAAACACAGGTAACTCATTTACCGTCTCCCCTTCTTCTTGGGGCCGCAAACATCCTATGCTGGGGGTTAGTGTCTCAAGGTCTCGTAAGCTCTAGGTAGGAGTAAAAGCACTTACCGAACGCCGTTGTGTAAAATCATTATAAAACCCATTCCACAATTCCCTGGCCGCACAATCCTCTTGACCGTCCTTCGTTACGCACTTTGGCTGGTTGGCTTTTCGTACCGAGTCGGACATTGCGATCCATGGTTTTGGTACAGGCCAATCGGAGAAGTGCAAGAACTTGCCTTCGTTAAAGATGGCGACAGGATCCCACTCTTCGCGATCAGTGCCAAGATAGTTCTGATGGTTATCGCCACGGAACTCGCCCGTTAATAAATCGTATGGACGATGGGGGAGAATCATGGCGCTGTCGGCGTATAGCTGGTTTACGATCTCCATATCGTAGTCGTTGCGACTAGCAGACTCTACCTTCTGCATGATCCTGTCAAACTCAACAGCGCTCGGCTGGACTAGCATCAACTGAGACGACAGGATTTTGTTCTCGGGAAATAGCCAGTATGCACGTGGCATAGCTACAGGGCACGGCGGCATGAGGAACAGCTCGTCCATGGTTTGAAGAATGGTCCCGTCTGAATCAACGTTTATAACGCGGTCATATTGTGTTTGGTTGAAAGCGAGAAGTTTGGTGAATGACTCGGCCCAAGTAGCTTAAAGTATGGGTTAGAGAATGGGCGATGGACAATAGTGGCACAGGTTGGCAAACTTACCATCAGCACCGGCCCGTCGTTGGACAGACACGGGCACCAGCTTGACGTTGTACTGGTCCCGGGCCTTGACGAGCAGCTTAGCCTCTTCTGACGCCGGGTTCGTCTCGGCAGGGTCCATCATCTTCTCAGGATACATCATGACGCGGTCGGCTTTGCTACCCAGACGAGACAAGGTCTCAAAAATCATGACCGAGTTACATAGGTATGCAGGCGTGGTGACATATTGTGTGTAGGCGAATCGAGACCAATCCACCTGCGCTCCCTCGAAAGGTGGCACGACTGCAGGAGGGCAATCCGAATTGAAACCGGCAGCAGTATTCTTCCCCCCACGCAAACTCTCGATAGACGGTAGGCGATCATAGTTTCGGAAGGCGAGGAAGAACAGGCCGAGGGTGGCAATGGAAATAGCACTGTAGCGCACTCTTTTCGACATTAGAATCTGGCCGATGCTCGGTTTGAGGTGGGCGGAATCGGTGGTAGCGGTCGTCGTCGCGCTCTGCTCGCCATTTTGCACAGGACTGTATCCAGACAAGGAAGCCCAGGTAGAAGACCAAGATGACCCCCAGAGCGGAGCCATGTTGGGTGGTAGAAGTCGAGGTTTGGCGGATCAACGAAGAGGGAAGCTGGGTCGGTAAGGATTCGCTGGCGAAGGAATCAATAACCAGCCAAATAATGAAACGACACTCATCGGGGGGTTATCAGGTAAGAGTATGTTGGTGAGTGAATATCTCGACTGATGTCCGAGTTAAAACAGCATAGCATGGCTTTGCCTACGTATGGGAACGTGGCGCAGATAGCGTAGCGAACAGATTGGGAGAAAGGTGGTGTTTGGTTGTTCAATGTTAACAGCGTTGCATTCACTGTACGCTTATCATTATCGTACTGTACAATATCTCACCGAAGTCCTAGGTAAATACGTACCTCCTATTCTGCACGTGGTTCACTAACGGTCGTTGCACCCACCTGAAATACATAATATGGGGTACTATTTTAAGTGGTACAGGTAGATGCTTGTTAAGTGGAGCTTTATGTACTCGTAGGCACAGTAGATGATACTGTATGAAGTACCTAAAATTAATATCTGCCATATTACATAAATAATGATTCCCGACTCTTCAACTTCTCTTCGCACAACTCTACAATCGCCTATTTTTAATCTCATATTAATCCCATAATCTTTTCTTTCCGGCCACCATTGAGGCCAGGTCTTTATTCGATTGGACGAGATAAGGAGCTGAATGTCTTTTCGGGGAATATTGACGGCAGATAAATGTGACACATTTCTACATCACTATTTTCCTTATACTTCTATTCGCCTGGGGGTTATGAACCAGTCACAGTAATACAGCCCCATCTCTAAAGCCGGCAGGTACCACAAGCAATATGCATGAAGTTTCACTGGAAAGGATTCACTTCGGGGACAATAGGCTAGCCATCTACATGATAGGAGACAGTAATGCGCGATTGCCAAATACAACCCGTGGCATTTTCTGCGACAGCGACGCTCTCCTCGATGCTCAATCTTTGAAACCTCAAGGCGTCGCATCAGAGTTCGCTTGTCAAGCTTGCGAGTCTGGCATCAGATCCCGTCCGAGTCGCAGGTAGTTGCTTGCGGCTCACGCCCTTAGATTAGGCAGTTATTGTATGTCTTTGAGTCCCCAGGCTACTAGGTATGTACATCCAGTGTACAGTGCATTATTTGGCCGATAGTAATACCAGGTCTCCATAGCAGATGTTGTTCTAGCTAAGCCCCATCAGGCTTAACTTAATCTTGAAAGCTGGATGCAGTTGTTTTGCTGCGAGCTGGTAGGTTACATTATTTTCAGCCCCCAAAGATTGGAGGCGGGCCCAAGCTATCGTCAGTCCCTTCGACTCTATTCCAAACTACCACCGAATGAAAGGGATCTCCAACCCGATATCCCCATCAACCTGCCCTGCTTCTTATGCAATATGTGCAAGGCTGTGAAGAGTATACATCAAAGGCCATGGCTCGAACAATATAATGGCCGTAATGGCCGTATAATGCGGCCTTGTCTCTCCGATCTTAACATCTGAAGATGAGGAAACCCCAAGGACCACCCCTGGGGAATGCTTAGCTGTCCCGCGTCAGGTAGGTTTCTTCAGCGATAACCAATTCAACTGATCAAATCTATGCTCTTCCGTCAAGACCGGCATCAGGATCCTTCAAAGACCATGTAACGATAAGGGGACCGGGTCATGGCCCTGACAGGTCCCACGATCCACAGCCTCATCTCCTAACATGGGACTCGACTTGGCTAGGTACCTTGGCGAGGATTCCCCATAGGCGTTCAGTGATCCTCCATACTACCATACTAGGTGCAGCTACAAAGACACCATATGTTCTGTACTTGTACAAGGCAGATTTTGTCCCTGATCAGTATCCTTCGTCGGTCGATATGGCAGTGGCCCTATCTCTTCCGATGTTCGCATCCTTCTCTGATGTCCCTCCTTTCCTTCTTCCTTTCTAGATCGCGACGGATGAGTGTTGTCGTCTAGTATAAGCCGCAAATTCGTGCGTCACTCGCACCGCACCTTCGCGCGTCTGCAATCATGTTATTCTCTCTCTTTTTGCCTCGTTCGCTTCTTTCCTATCTGGCCATCTTCATACCCGCCAGAGCAGCTACAAGACCTATTGCTGCGGCATGGTCAGACTCGACTTTTGGGCCAGATGGGCCTTGGCCGGCAGTCGAGGTCACCTTAGGCAATGAACAAACAATATCGATGTATCCAGGGCGAGAGTTTCAAAGCTTCATCCTTACGAGCGATTACTGTAATCACAACAAGACAATACCATGCTATGCTAATACAGCCGGGCTTTACAATGACGCTCAAAGCCAAGTTGACACCACGGGAAGCGCGGGTCACATCCAGTATAAGGCGAGCCCGAATTATATGTTAGGCTTGGATGTGCAGGGTGAAAAGACAACTGCATGGGTTGACACGGTAGAATTCGGTGGTTCAACGATCGAAAACGTTTCTCTGGCGTTGCTAGACCAGTCCTACATGGCCTATCCTGATGGCACATGGTATCCCCTAACTGTGGGCTGCCTAGGGATAGGAGCGCCCGATACGGTCAACCAGAGCTTCTCGAATAGCTACGGGCCTCCGATCAACGCCAGTCTCATTCCTGGGTACCTATGGGCGCAGAACACCATCGCGTCAAACTCTTTCGGTATGCATATTGGTTCGGCGAATCCTCGAATGCCAGGATCATTCTATTTTGGCGGCTACGACCAGAACCGCATTGTAGGAGAGATTCTTACGTATCAAGGTGGCTACACGAAAGGGATCACTTTGAAGGATATTAGTATCAAAGTGATGGATGGCTCTTCGCCATGGGAGTATGAATCTCTAGGCGGCCTCCTTGCTTCGGGCAATTCGTCCATCAACTCCGGAGGTGTCCAGGTCTCGGTCGACGGTTGCTCCCCCTATCTGACACTCCCCAAGTCGACATGTGATGCCATCGCAAAGCAGCTACCTGTGACATACAATGAAAACCTCGGCCTGTATTTCTGGAATACCGATGACTCGAAATACACACAAATCGTCAGCTCGCCTTCCGTTCTGGAATTCGTTTTTATCGGCGACTCGAACACCAATAATGTTTCCATCTCTGTTCCATTTCGGCATCTGAATCTCACGCTGACCGCACCGCTGGTCGACAGATCAACGCAATATTTCCCCTGCTACACCGGACCATCGAATGCGTACACGCTTGGCCGTGCGTTCTTGCAGGATGCATTCGTCGGTGCCAACTGGAATTCAAAATCGTGGTGGCTTGCGCAGGCACCTGGTCCAAACATACCGTCTCCGTCTATTGTCGAGCTCGCGAACGGAGATTCAATCAAGGCCAGTTCGAACGATTGGAAAGAATCGTGGTCTGGGTCCTGGACGGCTCTTAGTCCAGAGCAAGTGAGCAGCTCGGCTAGTGTAAGCGCTCCTATCGCATCCAGCACACCTAGTTCAACCAACGGGACAATTATCGAGTCGGCCACTCCACCCGCTGGTCTTACGACAGGAGCCAAAGCTGGTATTGGTGTAGGCGTAGGCATTGCTGGCCTGGCAATCATTGGTGCCATTGTCTTCTTTTTCCTACGTCGTCGCAAAGCAGCGTCGTCTGATGGAGTGACGTCCAATCCGATGCAGCAAGCACCGGAGCAAGGCTTTTATGCACCTGTCAAGAACCCCAGCTCGCCTGGAATCACGGAGACATCTACAGCCACTTCAGGACAACCACCGAACATGATGATGTATAACCAGCAATACTATCAACCTTATCCTCAACACTACGCACAGCCATATCCACAGCCATTCCCTCAACAATACCCTCAGCAGTTTCCACAACCGTATGGCCAGCCGTACAGCACAGAACTGCCAGCCCCCGGCATTATGCCAACGGAACTCCCAGGATCAGTAACATACGATCCGCATCTTCTTGGCGGCGCTCAGATCTATGGGCACACATCTCCACCACCAAACCACGTAACGCCTCATTCGTCATATTCACCGCATTCACCAAATTACGATGTTTACAATGTGGGACAATTATCAGCACAACCGCCGGTACATGATCACCATGGGCAGGCGACATGACACTAGTGTCGTTGCGGAATTGGCGTTTACGGATACGGAGAAGGTTGAAAGAAAGACTTAGGTATCAAAGTTTCTAAGCATTCGAGGCACATATTTTCCTCGGTTTCTGTGATACTTCGTTTTGGCCCCCATCGCCAAAATGGGGGGGTTTTTTTTATAGACATACGATCTGCGCATAGATAGGTAGCGTGTAGGAGTTTGGGATAAGGATAAGCGGTCATTGATACCATTTGGATGAACAGGTTGGATCTTGGTATGACGGGAATCTGCAGTACTATGTAATACCTTTCTAAGGTAGAAAAATATTACATATGCATTCTGCCCTCCCTGAACTATTTTCGTTCAATACCCTCCCTCACTTTCATTTAGCGGTCTCCCGCATGATCACAGGTGCATATCCCTTAATATAGGGGCGATCTACAGTGACTCGTGCTGAGGACGAATCATAAGATACAGCGAGGAAAACCATATCATCGAACAGGCAAATTACAGGACCGGAAGGATCAAATGTGCAAAGAGTCCTTGCAGGACACTACCGAATCGCGGTTGGTACCCGAGCTGAGCTAATGCTGTGTCACTGTCAACACTTCACTATCTACACTGTTCCGGCAGTGTCGTTTACGAAGGAACCAGTAGGGGACTTCGCGGACTCGGACTTGAACCGCTGTGGGGTTTTGCGGCCACTACTGCACACTGTTCCGTCCTTTTAGCTTGGCTGGGATTAGGTAGGTCCCGTGTACAGTACAGATCACAGAATACCATTGGCATATTCCTTGTCTTCTTTTTTTTCTTTTCTTGTTCTTCTTTTGGCGATCTTCATCGGGATTTGTAAAATTTAAAAGAGAGAACCGAAAATCACGAGGAAAATGTCTGTGTTGCCATAGATTTGGCGCTGGTGCGAGTTTACGAATTCCGCCCTCATTCGCCGGCTCGTATGCACCGTGTGTGCACTGGTCGTCTACCTATCCAGGCGGTAAGCAGCATTCCTATTTTTGGATCAGGGTCGCTTCGCTGCCGAACGCTTGGCATATCAACTATCGAGATCCCGTTCCTTGGCTACGTGGGTCGACGTAGTAATGCGGAAGCGGGGATTCCCAATCAAGTATATCCTACCCGGTAACCAACTGAAGTTAGAGGCACCATAGAGCTGAAAGGATTGGTCCAATAGAAAGCCGGTTCAGTTGGGTGACGACGACCTCCTGTTTGAAATCTATCTCATACCTACCTACCTCCTACATTAACCTGATCGCTGTCCTGATCATGACGACAGACGACAGTCCATGGGATGATGTTAGATTTTGAGACTCCTTTACTCCCTTTCCTCCTCCCTTCTCCAGTCCCCATCTCCTGATAAAGAGTACTCCTTGCAACCACCATTGCCGCCTCCGTTACTCAAAGGCAAGGCTTGGTATGGTAGGTGACGTGGAATGAATTCTTTTTTTAACGTCTTCGAATTCCTACGAAGCGTTTTCATGCCAAAAGTGCCCCCGACTGCAGGCTGTTTCCGGAAGCAATTGCATCTACCAACGTTACTAGTACCAGCAGAGCCATCTTCGGTCATGATCTACCCTTGTTATGGCCGTGTATATTTGGCGCGGGGCAGAAAGAATCAAGGACATGGTACGGTAGACCATTTATACGTCTCAAGCTTGGAATTATGGTCTTGTACTAGAAAAGAGAGTGAGATATGGCAATGGCGGCACTATGATAAAATACTCATTAAGGAGCACCCAGACCACACTCCAAGCTAGGAGGACGTAATTAAGTAACTATGACGAAACACTTACTGTGCTCCCCTCCAGGATAGGTGACTAGTCTGGATGAGGCTCTTCTGTAGCGTGTTCCGTCATGCTTCCGTCACGCACACGATGGAAGTCTGCTTACTTGGACCAAATAGGCAAGCGTGCTCAGCCATGACCCCTTCGATAAGATTCACTGGGCAAAGACGGACGTCCCGAGAAACCAACAGAATGGCCCGAAAACTACTGGTCGAAACCATGCATGGAAACCCCTTGCTCGTGGTCGCGCTTCCGGTTATGCTCCTGCAAGGAGAAGAGTATATTGATGTTGTAAGAGGAAAGATTGACTTTTTCTCGCTACACTTTGCAAATCGGTTTAATAAAGGGGGGTTAGGTAATCACACCAACAGTATCCCCAATCTTGCCGTCGTTGTTCATAGTATGGCTAACTGCTCACCACAGCGAGGCAGAATAGCGTCACAGGAAATAGGCCACTTCACTAATAACATACCTACATTTTACTTTCAACAAAGCATTCGATGACAGCAATGCATACGATAGAATGAATAAAATTATCATAATACAGCTAAAGCTCTAAGCTCCGTAACAGTACCTTTTGATAGCTTCTTTCTGAGGTTTCGAGCGAATCATCAAAGGGCGCAATCAATTTCATGTTGGGCAATGGCCCATTTCCCGTGACGCTATTATGAGAGGCTAGCTCCTCTATTAACTCCCTGACGTCAGCTGCTTCCACCACCTCGGCGTCGCCTTCGTCGTCGTCGTCGGACTCGTCTTCGTCCGACACTTCTTCAGGCGACCGGTAGGGGCCTTACGTCATCCGGCAGCACCGCCAGCGGCATGGCCGTCCGAGGCTCCACCGATTCCGACGTGACGGACCCATCTGAAACTCAATCGGGCACGATCGCATAGGGGAATCAGCACGTGAAATCGGGATCGGCACGTGAATCGGGATCGGAAAGTGCTTCGGACTCGGCGAGTGATTCGGGATCGGCACGTGGATCGGACTCGGCGAGCGAATCGGGCTCGGCGGTGGCAGCGGCGGCGGCGAGAACTACGGGTGGGTCCCGCTGCGGGTGTGGCTGTGGCGGCTGGGTTATTGGCTGCTGTTGTGGTCCAGTTTTCCGAGGTAATGCCGCTTGACTCGTGAAGAAGACTACGTATTCTGAAGGGATAGGCTGCTACACTGCTACACTCTTGGTTCAAATATGAACCTATTAGAGCTCACATTCTACCTCGCTCCCTCCAATATAATCGGGTCCGGACTGAACGTATTCGTATACTTCATCAGTTGGCATTGATGCAGCGGAGGCAGCTCCTTCTGCTGCTAACCATATTTCAGATGTAATGTAACGATCCTCGCTTCCGGATAGTTAGATCTCCGGAGAAATTAGTCTGTACGGTACTTCATTTATTAGGTAGCTATTGGTAGAACCGTGATCTCTAGGGATACATGTGTACATAAGGTATAAACAGGAGGAGAGAGTAAACTCGAGGCTAGAAGGAACTTGTGGGTATTCTAGAAGTTTTCCATGTCCGGACTGACTTAGTCACACAGCTACGTCAGCGTCTTGTCAAGAGACCAACCAAGAGATGAGGAAACAACAATGTTGTTGCACGAAGAACTATGGACCTATGAGCTACCAGGCCCCTGGTAAAGACACGGAACGAGGACAGAGGGGATATCGTCATATCTTTCTCTAGCTACAAGCTACGGCCCCTTGGGTACCATACTAACTACCCTTATGGTAAGGGCTAACAACCTGACATGTGTTACTTGAGAGGAGATTCACTTCAGGGTCTTCTGACTGTTGCTAGTGAAAGTTTATTTGCCCATTCTTCAGTCACTACACCGGAGACATGATTCCAGAACCTAGCAACGGCATACGCCCCTCTGTTTCCCAGGCGAAGCATGCCTCGAGTGGATTTCATTAGATGACGAGATGGCTTCAGGAACGCCAGGCTCGAGTCGGCAGCGTGAGAACACGCCAGGAACGCACCTCGGATAATGAATCAATATACTTTTCGTTCCTCTTCGTTCCTCTTCGTTCCTCTACTGGGAACATTCTGTCCGGCTTCGCCTGGTCTCCAGGTGCCCATCAACTGGCGTACATGGTCATTCAAGGTTTGCGCCGTCGCGAACCACCGCCCTATGGCGTCTTCGATACCAGGTAGATAACTAGCTATTTTTATATACACCTGAGAACATGGATCGGTCGTCCCTTCTATGGCTCTTATGATCCCGAGGAGATTCCGACCCCATCGGACTGTGCCTGGAGCTATGGAATCGTAGCAAACCAGGAGCGAATCATGCAGTATCTCAGGTATTACCTTCGGTATACTTAAAATGCTCCTTTTTCCCAAAACGACTTTACCTTTGCTAGAGGGAATTGAGGCCCGATGGATCACACATTATACCACTCTTTGTTATTAAGACTAGTACTATTCGTACTACTACGCATTACCTAAACTCGACAAACAATCTCATACAGCTTCCCGCCCCTGCGAGCCTGTTATGACAACAAAATAATGGGTCCAGATTTGATCCTTTTAGGGATTGGCGTGGTGATCATTGTCCTCCGAATCTATATGCGAGTTACGACGTTCGGATGGAAAGGTCTCATGGCCGATGACTATTTGATGTTGGCGGTCGTGGTAAGCTGCTGTCCACGAGCATCGGTTCCATGAGGCGTACAAACTAATTATTTACCTTTTTCAAGGCTCCATATTCCGCACTGGCAGTAGCTATGCACATCTCGATATGCGTTTGCAAAGGTCTCTCCAACGATAGGATGACGGCTGAGCAGCGCGGCTCTCTCGAACCTGGAAGTGAGGAGTATTCGTTGAGGTGAGTACCAATGATGGTAAAACGAATGTGTTTTCTTCTTTGGGTAGAAACTGACGCTTGCAAAGAATACGTGGCGCTAAATTTGTTCTTTTCTCACAAGTTCTATACGTGTTGACCATGTGGCTAACGAAGGCGGCCATGCTAGCCTTCTATAAACGTCTTACGGTAATAGACCACCCTGACATCGACAACCGTTCTACCAACTAATACACCACATTCGAAGGATCGCTTTGGAGCATATAGAACGCGTATACATGTCGGGTTCCTTCTGCTTGGCGTCACATGGCTGGCCGACTTTCTCGCTACGATGCTTAGTTGCCAACCATTCTACAAGAACTGGCAGATAAATCCTGACCCAGGAAGTAAGTCTACCAGATCTCAACTTAAGGAACGAAGCTGACTTCGTGCACCTAGGGCAATGTTACCCGGATTCTGCCCCTTATAATCCGTACGGCACCTTGTGCCTCAACATTACCACTAGCCTCTACATCCTCTTCGTACCCCTTCCAATCTTATGGATGGCGGACACCAAGTTTTGGAAGAAGCTGGGACTGGTATTGCTGATCTCTGGGAACGGCTTCGTCATCGTGGCAGCGTGCCTCCGGTCCATCTACATGCTGACCACCCCGGAAGATGACGGCGAACCGGCGCTTAGAGACAGGTGGAAGCTCCAAGTCTGCTTCGTGGCGTTGGTGACTACGAATCTTCCGTTATTTTTCCCCTTCATAAGCCGGTGGATATCTCTGTTGATCGGAGCGCGGCCGACTTCTCCACAGCTACGGACCATCACGACCACGGAACTCTCGCCTGGCTCAACCGCGTTCAAGAGCCGTCGATTCAGCAGAGCGGATAGTGGGGTATTCGCAGAGAAAGACCCTCAAGCTGCCAGCAAGGCGCATGCCGCAAATACCGTGTGAGGATGTGCCAGGTACGAGAGCTAAATCTCGCATGGGTGGGCCTCTGCCGAACAAGATAAAGAAAGACGTCAAATAAAAATTGTTAAAACTATATCCCTTCGCGTAAGATACTTTGAAGTGACTGGCGCTCTAATTCGCATCTTCCAGCTGATGCCGACCGGCTGAAGCTCTCGAAGCTAAATCGAAGCGCATTTCTTGCCGTGAAATTAGGGTAAGGCGAAAAGCTGAAAGTTTCCAAGGTTTGGGGCTTGAATCGATGTTCCACAATATAACGTTCGACGTACTGTACCTATGCCTTAGGTAAACTGCACCCCTGATTTCATTTCATGGGATTAAAAAGGAGGTCTATTCCACTCAAAAACTTGCAGATGAACTTAGAAATTGTTGCTCTGACATTGAAGCCGTTCGTATATATACAAGTGCCGTTGGCCATAAAAAATCGCGAGCTTCTAAACCGTATCGTAACATGTGTATAATGCATTACACATTTCCAACCCAAGACCTAGTAGTCCCTCCCAACCTGTATGTATATTTTCCAAAATCCGTATCATAATATCCAACTCCCTCTATCCATCAACATCCAGTGTGGCCTTGACATGTGTCCCATTTCGGAGACCAAAGCGTCCTAGGTCGTTCATATAAGAGTGATGGTGGCGAATGGATGGCTTTTTGAATAGCAAAAGCGACTACTCCTTTAGTCGACGACTCCAGCGGGGGTCTGGCAGAGGATGTCCTGGCCGAGGATGGGCAAGACGCAGCAGCGGGCTCGCTGGCCGATAACTGAGCACACGGCGCTGAAGTTGGTGGCATCAGTCGGCACAGTAGGGGGAACGGCGCAGTCCAAATCTGCTACGCCGAGGACGTCCGTGGCGCAGCACTGGGAGGTGCCGTAGAGACCTGAGCAGGGCACGTAGGCCTGGCGCTCTTCGACGGTGGGTGCGGCGAGGGCGACGCCGGCGAAGACGGTGGCGAGGGCAGCAGTGAAGAACTTCATTTTGAACTGGTTGTTTGGAGAAGTTCGGGTGTAGGTTTGGTTTGGTTTGGTTTGAGCGAGAGAATATATAAGCGAGAGTAAAGTCCTTGGTGAGAGGCTTTGTAAGTTGTTGGATGCGGAGGTGTTTTTGTGTGTGGGATGGATGATAGAAATCGGAACCGAGATCGTGAGGGAGAAGCGGCACTTTATAGACTTGTCCGCTTCGCCTAGTCTTTTCCTGTTTCTTCTCCAGCTTCTCTGTTGTTGTTCATCTGAGGCCTCATCACTGGACATCGAGATGTGATGACGAACGGGACTGGGGTCCACCCTTCCGAAGCTCTGCTTGCCTGTTTCGCGATGCCCTGCTAGAGCTCAGGGACAGGCCGGGTTCCAGGATCTTCGGTAGCATTAGCAAAAAGGAGATTTGGGCAGAATTGTAGATCTTAAGACGGGCAGATATAACCTCACACCACGAAACGAGATCATATCTTGTTGATCATGGTGACATGGGGATTATTGCAGTACCTCAGCAGCTCAGGTAGGTAATTTATGACATCAAACAGCGACTTTCATGTTCAACTGGGCAACGAATGAGATCGAACCACAGTTCTCCATGCGGAAGTCATGGCCGATGTCCAGCTTAACAGGGAGTAAGGGGAGTAAGTTACTATTCGAGCCATTGTGCACCGCCCGCCAAGAAGGTTCATTCGCCACATATACTCTGTTACTCTTTGTATAGCAAGCTTCCTCTTCGTAGTATCAGCCAAACGTATATCCACAGCCCTATGCTCGTGGTACATGCGGTAGGTTCTATTCTCCGATGGAAATAATGACAAGATACGATTCCCTGGTTGACATGGGTCATTCGCGGAGGTATCCCCGTAGCTTAGTGGTCTCGGTTGGACGGCCTCATCGAGGATAGCATTATCATCCAATGTCCTGAATATAGACAGGGTGCTTATAAGACGGGTCTTGGACTCCGTAACGCAGGGACGGGGAATACCAACCGTAAGGCGGCTGCAAGGGGCCGTTGGACAAGGTGACGGCACTAACTGCCAACCTCGAGGACTCTCTTGCCCTTGTATGGCATCGAGTGGCATCCTGTGGCACAGATTACAGAAGGGCGCCACAAGTCTGGAAAGGGGGGTTACCCTTCTTGCATCAAGGCGCATTGGTAGCCTCGAGAGCCGCTACCCATCATTGGCGAAACCTGGGGGATTTTCACTGCTGGAAACCTCGTGTTGAAAAATAGAGACAGTAGCGAGAAGGTTGCGAATATCGCCTTCAGCTAGTCCGTCAGAGCCGCAATTAGTGACGGTTGCGAGCCCGCATGTCCCGACACCTGTAAGCTTGTATGCGATGAAGTACCTGCATGAAACATAATTAAACCAAATCGTGGCTGGAACCTCCAACTGCTCCAATGGAGATTTCAGGGGGGCAGAGGGAACCCCAAAAACAACGAGGAAAATCAAGGAAAGTCGGAGAGGATCGCCAGCGGCACTTCCGTATGCAGTACAAGGTAGGTAGTAACGACCCTGGAGGCCCGTATCAATGCGTTAACGTACGCTAGATCAAGTGGCGAACAGTCGTCAACAGTTGCAATTTGAGTCTTGAAAGGGAAATAGTTTCGCATGGAAGAATTCCATAATTGTTCGAGAATACGATTTGTCCCCTTTATGGCTTCGTTAGTGTTACCTCACACCTCACAGCCTCACAGCCTATGTATAAACTGCCACTCGACAGCTTTCCATCATGAATTGACAAGGCCTTGGTAACTCCGTCATCCTACCGGGGTTACATATGCAGATCCAGATCCATATACCGATGCCCCGCTCCTATCGATTAGGTCGTCTAGGGCTGACCCTCAAGCAGTTAATGAGGTTACATTGAGATGCAACAACTTCTCGTCGAAGGCGTCATTCCTTCTCCCACCTTGGCCTAACAAACCCCTTGGGTAATTTCTAAAGTGTTCCAGATGTTTGCTAGGTTAGTGATTTAGTAGCAAACGGTTCGCTGCCGCCCATCTGTTTTTAAAGTAATGAGTCCCTGGCGCATTTTGTTTTAACCCGCTAACCCGCGCCCGTTGTGACTAAAGTCTTGGTTTGATACTATCATACGAGGTTGGCGAAGCAGGACGTCAGAGGGCTATAATAAATCACTGAGTTATAATAAGCGGCGACTTGCGGAAAATAAAATATCATGTAGTTGGTTCGAAAATGGCTACCAGCCGGTGAAGCACCGAATGGGAGACGCTGCCGGGGGTAGAGCCATTTCGTGTGACTTCATCTCTCGCGCGTCAGATCTGAGCTGTCAATCGACTCCAGGGTATCGGCTTATTCTAAGCCTGACAGCCTGAGAGCCAACAGACTCAGCACCCGAAGCTCACTGGCTCAGTAAGAGCAGCGTGATAATCCACAGCTCGATGTAACCCTATTCTTGCTGGGTATATGATTACCTAGGTAGATGGTAGACTCGAGAGTAACTGACCAAGAACCGAAAATGGAACTGCTTGGCTTGCCTCACTTGAATAGGCCAAACGGCGTCAGGGGCTATGATGTAATTGATATGCCGCTCATTCTTATTGATGCAGCCACTTTTGATTTTGAACATCTGATGAACCTTTGATCGTGAGTTGTAGGTTTATTATTAGAATAAAGATGCTTCAGCAGGCAGGTGTTGGGAAAAAACTGTCAATGTTGCCATCGGTAGAAAGCATCACAACAAGATCCCAGCATACTTCGCTCCATGATGAGGCGCACCAACAATCTGTCCATGGAAATACCTGATTGATTCCCTTTTATTTAAATCACTACCCTCTGTGTTTCTATCATCCGATGAATCACACGTGGTTCGACAATGGCGACACGTTACTGGATGATGCTGTAGATTAGAAGATGATCGTGAACGGAGGCGGGAATGCCATCTCTTGAATTATTGGCCGGAGCGTATGAGACTGCAGCAATACCAGCTACCATCACGGTTGAGGATCATGAAAAATAGTTTGGCTTCATGTCTTTACGCTACAGGGAGCAGAGACGCTGCCAGCAAACCACTTCCGAGTTGCCAATGTATCATTATATTACAAAGCCTCCCTAATCCCGTTGATGCAATCCTACGCCACAGGTGTCTATTGCCGCAGGAAAATTACGCGTAGAAGTTGACCGTCTGAAAAAAGTTAGCATAGGATCATCTTCGGAAAAAAAAAAAGGGGGAAAAAAAACAGCCATCGTTCACTTACCTCCTTCTTCTTAGCCTGTACCTCGGCAATCGCATCGACATAATGTTCGTGGCTGATCTTATTCTTACCCACTCGTAGGGCGATCATACCAGCCTCGACACATACTGCCTTCAGCATAGCACCACCGAACTCGTCTGTACTTCGCGCAAGCTCGTTCCAGTTGATGCTAGTGTCGACCTTCATCTTGCGGGAGTGAATCTTAAGAATCTGAGCTCTAGCCTCCTCGTTGGGCAGAGGGAACTCTATCTTTCGGTCTAGACGACCTGAACGCAGCAGAGCGGGGTCGAGAACATCGACACGATTCGTGGCGGCCAGAACCTTGATGCGGTCGTCCGATGCGAAGCCGTCTAGCTGGTTTAGCAACTCCAACATTGTACGTTGAACTTCTCGGTCGCCACTCTTCTCGCTATCGAATCGCTTGGTTCCAACAGCATCCAGTTCATCGATAAAGATGATAGCCGGGGCTTTCTCCTTGGCTAGCGCGAAACAATCTCGGACCAGCTTCGCGCCGTCGCCAATGAACATCTGTACCAACTGCGGACCGGCCAGCTTCAGAAATGTGGCGTCGGTCTGGGCGGCGCAGGCTCGTGCTAGTAGAGTCTTTCCCGTTCCCGGAGGTCCGTACATGAGGGCACCTATTATAACAGTGTGAGAGAGAACAGCATGAGCTTTTAGACGTCCGCAACAATCGTACCTTTAGGTGCTTTGATACCGATCTTCTTGAAACGCTCGGCTTCCTTCATGGGCCAGACAATCGCCTCGACGAGTTCCTCTATTTGCTTGTCCAATCCACCAACGTCGCTGTACTTCTCAGTAGGCTTCTCATCAACTTCCATGGCCTTGACACGGCTGTCGTATTCGGCAGGCAATGTGTCGAGGATTAGGTAGGAATCCTTATTTACTCCAATAAGATCGCCGGGTTTGAGAGTATTCGGGTCGACGAGACCGATCAAGGGTAAGAAGATGGTCTGCCTAGTGGAGGTTTTGATAACGGCGGACTTGCCTACCCTCGTAGCATCTAGATCGATATTGGCGCCTTCTTCGGAGGACTCGGCGGTAGGGTCAAGGTCAAGGAGCTCGACAACGTTGCCAACGAGGTAGGGTAACTGTCTATAAAGAAGTTAGCCGGGGGATTCGGGGGCATAAAGGCGATTGAAGTAAGCGAACCGGTTGTTGGCAATCTTCTCGTTGTTCTCCTTGATCTTCTCACCCATGGTAGCCTTCTCGTGGGATAACCGTTGAAATTCGCTCTTCATTATTCTGGCATCGTTTTCTAGAAGGCGTTTCCGCGTCTTCAGATCCTCAGTAGCGAGGCTTAGGGTCTCCTCATCTAGAATCTCGTCTTCTTCGGGTTCGGCATCCTTCATTTCGGCGTCACCATCGCGATTAACGTTGGTGTCCTTCGCTCCGTCATCACCTTGCCCCTCCTCCTTCTTATCCTTGCCGTCGTCGGAGCCGCGGCGCTCGACGCCTTCCAGATCTTGGGTGCTCGACATGGTGAACGGGTGAATGTGCCTATTGGCTAAGATTGCTTTGACGAAACTATTGAAAAAGTTTCCGTTTGCCTGATGCAAGAATGAAAATAATCTATCAAGGTTGGGGCGGTTTGCGGGAAATACTATGGCTGTTTGGGGATGACTTGGTAGGAAGTGGTTGGAAATGGTTGATGTGAGATGATGAATAGAGCTCCAAAAGCTGTGGTAGGTACCGAGTGAGGCTAATCCTGGAGGTAGGTACCCGCAAGTTAGCTTGGCCCAGGCAGGCGTGTCGCGTAATCAGCCTGATGCACTGATGCACTGATGCACTGATGCGCTAAATGTATACCTATTCATCTAAACGCATGTATGCAAAATCAGGTGCGCCAAAGCGCTGCCTCGTTGATGATTCATATAGCTGCTTAAACGCATATTACATCCCGCTTGACAGAGCAATTCTTCTGCCCGCCACCTGCAAGCTCCGTCATCACCAAGAGCTTCTAGCTGAACGGCAGATTTTCGTTCTTCATCGCACTACTACTGTTGAAATATAGTGGTATTTAGAGATGACTTTCCAGTTCCTCGCGTCTAGTTTATAAACTAATAGAACCCGCAAATCATCCATCCTGGCTGGGTTACTTTGGTCCACAAGACAGGCTCCCACGACGGATGCTGTCGATGCGACAGGCGCTCCTACGCGACCATCTCGTGATATCATGACCAAGCCTTCTGCACAGCCAAATTTGACGCCGCAGTTCTGCTTCTCAACCGTTGCCCTCAGAGGTACGCTCCCCCTTTCAGTTGCTGTTTCAACGTGAGCGCTTACGATCTTGCAAGATTTCCTCCGAATATCCCGTGGCGCTATAGACGACACCATAAGCCAAAACCTCAATGCTCTCGTAACACCTGCGCAGTCGGGCTTCGATCCCGCCTCGACCTCTGTTCGAATTCCTCGAGCGTCCAGTCAACCTATCGATCCCCGGGCATGCCAAGCGTTTAAGGACAAGGTTTTGTTTCCTTCTTGGCAATCAAGGTCTGACGTTTTGACATATTGCGCCTACGTGGCTACCAGTCCAGACCCGGACGATCCCGAGGTTGCCTTGCGAGCTGTCGAGACAGAGAGGAATCGCGAGCGGGTAGTCGATGAACGACTAGACCCGTACTCTGGGCGATACTTCCCAAGAGAGGCTCGTACCGAAAGTTTAGCAAATCTACTAAGGCAAGAAAGGAGCGTTGAAAGCATCGTCCGTTCTCGGACTTGGGGTCTAGTACGAGAGCGATGTGGTGATAGCTTTCAGGACGCAGAGGAGGCTCTAAATAAATGGAGAGGGGAAAGAGAAAATCGTGGTACTTGATACTGAGTTAATGCTCTAAATCATTGGATGTTGTGTTCAAGAGTAGATATAAGCATATATGTCTAGGTATCTAGCCTTGCACATGTGCATCTAAACTACTCCCTTCTCATACAATATAAACATACCTAAGTCTCAATAGTGCACAATCTAATAATGATACCGACCTCTCTTAAGGTGCCCTTTGATGTTATATTACATACTCGGTTAGCCGCATAGATCCACTGTTACCCAGCCCCGGATAATTATCGGTCTGTCGGTGGTGAGAGCTTTAAAATTTCTAGCGCGCCTAAGACATCCCACTTTCCTTAAGCGCTGCCCGCCGTAGCAATCGCAAAAGCTCCGAGCTTCGACATTCCCACCGTGAACAACCCGCACCACACGATTGGCATACACATTCCATGCCGACGTGTATTGCATTCGATTCCTCACTTCCGTAACTAGACCTTCGAGTATCGAGCCACGAATTACGATCTAGACCGTCTGTTCAAGCTGTGGTAAGCTTTTTGCATTCTACCTGCTACAGTCTTAATATCATAGTCAGATGCAAAGGACGCATGAGCTCACTGTTTCATAGTCTCCCGTCGTTAACACCCCGCCCTACGCCCCAAACCTCTACCTTTACTGCATTCAAGAAGACTGGTTTTTTTAAGGCGAGATCTTAACGGAGGGGGAGCTGCGGATTCTTGCCCACTATGCCTCAACCTCTCAGCTCGAAGGAGAGCTCTCTATTTCGCCAAGTCATTCGAAACTATGAGGACAAGCAATACAAGAGGGGGCTGAAGGCAGCCGAACAAATCTTGAAGAAGAACCCCAAACATGGCGACACCATGGCCATGAAGGCCCTAATCATCAACCAGCAAGGGAAGACGGACGAGGCTTTCGCGCTGGGGAAAGAGGCCTTGACAGCCGATATGAAATCCCACATATGTTGGCATGTTTATGGACTGTTGTACCGCCATCAGAAGAACTTCGAGGAGGCCATCAAGGCATATAAATTTGCCCTGAAGCTGGAGCCAGAGTCTCATCAAATCCAAAGAGATCTTGCCTTCCTGCAGATTCAAATGCGTGACTATCAAGGTTACATACAAAGCAGAACTGCCATGCTCCAAGCTAGGCCCCAGCTGAGACAGAACTGGACAGCCCTTGCCGTCGCCCACCATCTAGCGGGCAGTCTTGACCAAGCCGAGAAGGTACTAACGACGTACGAAGATTCGCTAAAGGTCCCGCCGTCCAAGACCGACTACGAAAATTCCGAGGCTGTCATGTACAAGAACACGATTATTGCCGAAACCGAGAACTACCAAAAAGCTTTAGATCACCTGGATTCTATTGCGAAGCACAACCTCGATCGTCTAGCCGTCTTAGAGCTCCGCGCAGAATATCTGTCTAAGCTTGGCAGAAAGGAAGAGGCCATTGAGGCTTACCGTCATCTACTCGATCGTAATCCGGAACATCCCGACTACTATACTAATCTTGTAGCTAACTTGGGTGTGGATACCGACGACTACTCATCCCGAAAGAGTATCTATGACGAGTACGCCGAGAAGAACCCCCGGTGTGACGCTGCCAGGCGCCTGCCCTTAGACTTCCTTGCCGGTTAGTTATATCAAATGCGTCTTTCCTGACAGGCAAATCCTCATTTTTCTTTAGGTGATGATTTCCGAGAAGCTGCTCGGGGTTATTTGTCCCTAATGCTGGACAAAGGGGTTCCTTCTACCTTTGCAAACCTAAAGCACTTATACACCGACCCATCCAAAAGAGATACACTCGGGTCATTAGCACACGAGTATCTTGAGTCGAAACGGTCATCCTCAAGTGAGGATGCCACAGCAAATGGTGATGCGTTGAAGGAGGAGCCAGCAGCACTGTACTATCTTGCGCAACATTACAATTACCATCTTAGTCGCGATCTCGAGAAGGCGATGGAGTATGTCAACAAGGGAATCGATTTGCTACCCAGCAATGTCGAATTTCACATGACCAAGGCCAGGATATGGAAGCACTACGGCAATACCCAGAAGGCTTCTGAGACTATGGACCAAGCTCGCAAGCTCGATCTGAAGGACCGGTACATCAACACAAAGGCGGCGAAATATCAGTTACGGAACAACGAGAACGAGACTGCTCTAAAGACCATGGGTCTCTTCACAAGGAATGATTCTCCTGGCGGCCCCTTGAACGACCTGCTTGATATGCAGAGCGTGTGGTACCTGACAGAAGATGGAGAGGCATGGGTACGCAGTGGCAATATTGGGTTGGCCCTGAAACGATTTCATGCTGTCTACAACATCTTCGATGTGTGGCAGGAAGACCAATTCGATTTTCACAGTTTTTCTCTTAGAAAAGGACAGATTCGCGCGTACGTGGATATGATTCGTTGGGAGGATCATATCCGGGAGCACCCATTCTACACTCGGGCCGCTCTTGGAGCCATCGCTGTCTACTTAGGCATGTACGATAGCACCCAGGCAACGAATGGCGTGGGCGGGTCAGCAGGAACCAATGGAGATGAGGCTGCAGAGAGGAAGAAAGCCGCCAAGAAAGCCAAGAAAGAGGCCCAAAAGGCTGAACGAGAAGCCGCTGAAAGGGCGGCCAAGCAGGATCCCAACAAGCCCAAAGGAGCTACCGCTGAGCCGGTGAAGAAGGACGATGACCCCAATGGACTGAAGCTTGCTGCTACAACAGAACCCCTAACCGAAGCTACGAAGTTTCTCGCACCAATCCTTCAGTTCAGCCCTAAGTACATCGAAGGGCAGATTGCAGGATTTGAGGTCTTCATTAGAAGAGGTAATGTCAAAAATGCATCTGATTGTTCTTCATGCGCTAACTTGAGCTAGAAAAATACGTCCTTGCCTTGCGATGCTTGAATGCTGCATTAGCCATCGACCCAGACAACCCTACGGTCCATGAGCAGGTCGTTCGATTCCGCCTAGCTCTCAATTCGAAGACCGGGTCTCTACCTTCCAAGATCGCTGAAGTTCTGAAATCCAGATTTACTGCCGTTGATGCTTCAGCAGACCTGAAACAGATCAATGCTGATTTCCAAGAGAAGTACAAGGATAGCCCTTCGCACGTCATCTCAGCCGTCAAGAGCGAAAGATTACTAGGCGAAGATAAAAAGAAGAGCGAGAAGGAGCTCGCGGGAGTTCTCGGCTTGAAGTCCATAGCATACGAACAAGCTGCGGAGGCTTTTGCTCTTCTGAAGCAATGGCGTAGTAGCGAGACAGATACCTTCAAGGCGGCCGCTCACGAGAAATGGCCGGAGGTTACCGCCTTTGCTTGATAGTGTCCCAAATAGCGGTGCGTTGTACTAGATTGCTATTTATCTCCACGTCTACTCTGGAGCCCTTTCTCTGCGAAGATATCTTGGGAGGCGATTGTGCATTGCATTTATTCTCGGCTGGGCCAGGAGGTGTGAGAAGGCTTGCATAATACTACATCGTGTGCATGGGATCGGGCCTCGGCGGTTAGACAACTAGAGCTTGCGGCTCGGGAAAGGGGAGGAAAATGCGGTAGATAGAATCTTGCACTCATGCACAGCCTAGTTAAGGGCAGTTTCTCGAAGAGGAATGCTTGGGAAAAGAAAAGAAAGAGAAAGTATGCCGTCAAAATATCTTGGCTTGTCTTTATCAACTCGTGAGGTCGCACAGGTCTGAAAGTGACCCCTAGAATAATGTTGGAAATCCGGCAGCGCAAACTGGCCAGGTATCGATTCGGTACGTATAGTGATATTCTACTGCTTGCGGATCTGACCATATTACATCCATCAGTCGTCGCGTAATTCTGGTCGGGGATGAGTTGTCAATTTCGTGCCTTAGGCGAGAGTCACTAATCGTCACACTACCGTAAAAGGTCAAATTCGGGCACGCCTCTCTGTATCTGTAACGGTTACGGAATGGTGGATACCTGACGAAGTCGACATTTCGGACCATCTGCATGGAAGGATCCAGCTGCTTTCTTTGTAATGCTAAACTGTCAGGCTCGCAATGCACCCTGAAATTCTTGTTGCTCCTGTTAAACGGACCCCAGAAGTAACTGAAAGTGACGGGGTCTACGTTGGCGTAGGAAATGAAGAAATCCGACGTAAAACGTGGCCACATGTCAAGATATCCCAGGTAGAAAGTCAGTGCCATAATACGGCTCTCGCGACAGACGATTAATAAGGGGTATACACAGTCTGGTATGAGTGGAAGCGGCCTTGTCCGTGGGTAGCCTGTGAAATATTGTTCGCACTCCACTTGCACGGCTTCGTGCCAGATCTGGTCCCGCAGCTCGGGCGGAAGATAGGGGAAGAGCGTGAAGGATGAAGCCATGGTTGATTTGCTACAGAAACGGCTGGCAAAGAATGTGTTGTTAAGTGTATGTATGTAAGGTAGGTAAATAAGACTTGAGAGATTCCGTGGAGATTAAGCGGTGAAGGTGTTGGGAAAGACCGACGAGAGCTCAGAGCTGCTTCATAAACTACCTAGTTCTTAGACTGATAGAAGTCGCCAGATATACGAGTACGTGTCTCAGGAAATCGCCTTTCTATTCACCTCGAATATTGCTATTGGCTCGGGAAGGTCAAGGCTTGAACGGATAGCCTTTTGTTAACCTAAGACATATCTACCTAATGTGCTGCCTTGCGATATTGAAGCACCAAGCCATCCAGTACAACGTGTGAGTACGAGAAGGCCTTGGTTATCTCCTGACTAGCTCGGCTGAGTGACGACTCTTTGATAATATGGTTCTCCCGATGCCTAAATCTTACTACGGACTATTAAATCCTTGATGGACGATGAGGACAATGTACCAAGGTAGATAGATACGTGGAATAGGGGCCCGAGATAAAGAGTCAAGGTGCATTCGAAATACATAGAAACTTGGGAATTATTAAGACCATGAAAGAAACCACCAACCTGGGAAAAGGTAATGCACCTAGGATAGGGGAGTGTAGCGACAATAGACTTGGGTTACTGTAGTCTACTTGGGGTATATTCTCGTGGCATGAGACGAGCCCAGACCCTACTCAAGCCTTGTCTATCGTCACCAACAACCGTTGGAGCAAGAAAATAGCTGTTGGTACGTATACCTTGCATATCTTGGTAGTAGGCAGCCGCCACTTCAGCTGCCTCGAAGCTCACGGCATGTTGCCATATACGATGTAGACATTTGCTAAAGTCCGAGCATATGTCCGCACCTTGCAGCTCGGTTGATCAAGCTTGGTGTATCTGCTTGGCGTGGTGTTTCACAGCGATCCCTCCATATATTTATGAGGGTCAATGACCTTTTCACATTGCAAGGACGTGTTATTTCTATCACCCTCCCTCGCCATTTCCGAACCCGAAGAACACCTCGTCCTTGGGAGATGCTCCTTTCCTCAGTTCCTCTTCAGGGGCGTCACATAACAGTCTCGCGTCTTCAGGGAGTGCCCATTCGCGCATGATATCCACACGCGAGAGGAACTGCATTCCCATACCCGCCTCCGAGTGCCATATGACGTGGCAGTGGAAGAGCCACACGCCTGGGTTGTCCGCTACGAACCGCAGAAGCACCCATCCAAAGCCCTCTGCGGTGACGGTATCTCTCTTCAGGGGGTTATCGACGACGCTCGAGTTCGCGGGGTCGAGGAGCCCCTTTCCCTCCGGCTGCAGCCCGAGCGCTTCGTATCCCGGGAAGTAGCCGTGTCCGGCGCCCAGCACCCACATCTGCGTGCCGTGGAGATGGAAAGGGTGGCTATTCTCGTCCATGTTCTGTAAGACGATGTCTACGGTCTCAGCGGCGCCGTTGTGGGAGATGACCAGCTCGGAGGCGAGGTCAAACGCAGCGTCGAGAACGCCGTTTTGCGTGAATGACTCGTTGTTCTGGGCGATGCCGTCGAGGACCCGATGTAGAGTCGGTGACTTGAGGTTCGGTCGGAACGAGGATGAGTTCATGATGCCGCGTTGCAGCCGCCAGTCACCGATTGCGAGATTCACACGCAGGTACCACGAGTGATCGGCATATCCTGGAGCCGGTAACGCTGGAGAAGGAGAAAAGGAAGTAGTAGAGCTCATGTCTTTGCATATTGGGAGGTACTGAAGTTCCGAAGTCGTCGTGGGTAAGGGGAGGCCCTCGTCATCATCGTGCCTCTTCGTATGGGTTTGGTAACGTACAATAGCCCTCGCCTCATCGATACCATCTTCTGGAAAATCTTGGCCGACGAAACAAGATGTTATCATCCGAGCTCGAAGCCAGAAAGCCTCTTTTCCCGGTCGGTCTGTCATTAAAACTGTACTGTATCGCTGTCCTGGGGCTATTACTAGTGCAGATCCAGGGGCTGGCTTGACAGAAGTGCCATCAACCTCAAGAATTGGCAGAGAATTGTGCTCATCTACGGCAACTTGGAACCACGCAAACCCCCCTACGTTCAGGAACCGTAGCCTATGGCCCATGCCCGGGGCTAATTCCAAAGTTGGGAGGAGCTCGCCCGTGGCCGAACACGGACGACCAGGATGGTTCGCGCAGACCGCTTGGTTCACGCCGTTAATCAGCGCTGTATTGGGCACGGGTGCATCCTCGACGCCCGGAGATAAAACGTCTCGCATTAGCTCGCTGTCTGAGTCGTAGTACCAGTCCTGAAGTAAAACCACGCGGTCTGACGAATAGGGGATTGGCTGTACCGTGGCTTCGTCTCTGCTGTGGATCACGAGCGGCCCTACGAGCCCACCTAGGGCCTGGACCCCCTGGTGGCCATGGTAGAAATCTGCGAGGTATGAATCAGCGACCGACTCCGTGATACCACGTCAAGGAGAGGGTGGTTTGATCTTCGAGAATACTGACGAAGGGGGGGTGCTTACAGGTACCAGCTTGGCCAGTGACATTGAACTTGTATCGGTACGAAGCCCCAGGTGCTATAGGGCACTGAGTAACGCCGGCAGCTCCATCCATCCAATTCGAGCCGTTCTGGAATATCCCGTGCCAGTGGATGGCTGTGGCGTTGGATGCTAGATTCCGTACATGAACTTCGACAATATCGCCTTCGTTGACCTCGATCATCGGTCCCGGAAACTGACCGTCGATCGTCATCATTGGCTTTCGAATACCATCTGGACCACCCTCCTTGTCAACTATAACCCAGTCATACGTCCGTACTTGGCTGGGGGCTCCAAAGTCCCAGCCGGGATCTAGGACATAGTCCTTGTCTGGACGCCGAAGAGGAGCAGCGAGGGCTACATCGAGAGGAGACGGGTCTGGTGGGTTTGACCGCCCCAGGACATCTAAAGAGAGTGCCAACCATGTCAGGCAGAAGATCGTACCGATACTGGCCAAAGTAAATGTCGCAAGTGGCCACCATGGTCGATGTTGGCGATTCGTCTGAGCTGCTGCGGTTACGCTCTCAATGTCCCCGTGCCCAAAAGGGAGCATGCTATCCTGCTCATCCGCGAACTCTTTCCTATCAACATCACCAGTCGCGCCTATTGTCTGACTCCCCTTAGTGATAGATCCGCGACCTTCTATTACGTCGTGACTGTTCTCCGTCGGCGATAATAAGTGGTATGTAGCCATCTCTCTACGATGCCGAAGACATCCGAGCACAACTACAAATTCCGGAGATCCAATTCAGTAAATGTTCTTCTTCCTGAGACTACCGTGGAGCATCGTTGAGTTTCACTGAGATGACTCAAGCAATCCAGCCGAGTTGGACGAAGATAGCTGCCGACGGCGATAAGTCGAGAATTGACTCGAACGTCAAAGAAACGGCCCCCGAGACTATTGATAGGTTCTCAAGTCAAGAAAACAAATTAAATAAAGTCCGAACTTCAGATATCTTCGCATTTTACTTTATCGTATGCCATGCAGTGAGGCGTGAGACGGGAGGCGTAAGTCAACTTGGCATTGCTATCTTTAGAGACCTTCCCACGTTGGCATATCTGGTGCTAGTCGCTTCGGGTGTAACCCTCGTGGTGTTCTGATTGGATCCCGGCTCATGCAAATGCAAATGCTTCGTCTTCCTTCAGCTGTAGCTCCCGCCGCGGCAATTACGCCGAACTGGTCTCGCTAATCGCCGACACGAACCATTGGTCCGGAGCACTGATTAGGTGGTTTAGTCAGAGATAGACGTCGCGGACGAGTTGGGATGAGGTTGCTATCCCGTCCCCGTTTGCTCCTAAAGTGGCCCCGTTTATCCAAGTTGTCCTCCGTGCCTGAAAGTGTCGGCGCGATCCGCTACGGAAAGCGGGTCGTACTACCCCTAGATCTCTCCAAGCTGCTGGGCGTACGAATGCAGCTTTAGGAGAGACGAAATGTTCCCAACTGAATGGATTTATAACATCGCCTGTTGCCTGCCTAGATGGGAAAATGGTCTACGAAGACGTGGATTGAAACTAAAGAGTCGCCATAAATTCTACTCCCAATGGCACGAATATGGAATGACGTATATATCATATGATCATAGAAAACTTAGGCCTCTACGTAGTTATAAATAGATACCTTAGGTATTTTCAAAGTAAAGTTTGCTGTTACTAGGTTATGTAATTAGTCTATCCTCTAAGTAACAAGCCAAGAGAAACTAGAAATAAGCTTAAGTGTAAGTGGTTAAGAAGAGATAAAAGCGGAGTTAGTGATTAAAACCCGCTGTCACATTATTGTATTCCCCAATTCCCCTAAGAACTAGGCAGCACACGTACGCACGTCTAGCACATCTACCTGGTAAGGGCTCTACCGAAATCCGTGACTCATACCTTAAATATTTAATTGATGGCCTTGCATAAGACAGGGTCTTCTGTGTGTCCTGCGTTTTGTCTATAGGCTTAGTAAACACACTCATAGGTACCTTTATTATCAATCTGAATATTCGCAATGCCCTACCCTATTCGATATGCGAAATCTATGTCCCAAAGTAGAAAGTAGTGTTGAACTCTACCCGAAATTGAACACTACCTACAATGTCGTCTGGTGGTCTTCTGAATAGAATACCTATTGTACCTACCTACCTACCTACCTACCTACCTAAGGTACCTAAGGTATATTCGACCAGTTGTTACGACTTGGTGAATACCACCACGTACGAGATCAGATGGTTATTTCTTTTCTTTTCTTTCTAGAAAGTCTGACAAGGCTTAGCGCGCTAAGCTGGTTTAGGACGACAGGTTGAGACTGATAGATAGCGCAACATTCCCCCACTATCTATTTTTGGATTAGTGGCCCCATCCGATGCCTCCATGGCCGTTCCTGTTTCTTAGACACTTTGCCGTCGCAATCCTCACTGCACCACTATCCACTCTGATCTTACCTAACGAGCCAGTTTGTTCTCTCTTCCCCGTTCCTACCTGACTTCACCTCCTGACTTCACCTCTCGCCTCGTACTATCTCCCTACTCTCGTAGAGCGCGAAGGAAACCTTTCCAACCGAGACACGCAGACTATTTGCCCCTCCATGTATGGAATCGTTGTATTGTATGCAACCGTCATACTCCCCTCTTTCGCAAATTCAACGACAAATGTAGACCACCTTACCTAGTTGGGGCAGTCAACATCCTCGAGTCTTGTACGCCGGTCCTGAATTTCTTCTATACCGCCCATGTAGTACCCGAAGTAGTAGAGCGACTTGCTTACCAGGCAAATAGAAAACATTATCACCAATATTACCTCCTCGAACCACTTGCGCACCGTGACCGCTGCTTCTAAGCCAAACCGCACTACGCCGTACGGAGCGAGACATCGACGTGTCTCCCATTGCCTCTATTTGTCCTAGCTGCGCGATTATAACCTCAGCCGCACCTATTGACTAGGTCGTAAGGTTACGCTTATTTTCTAAGCCGTGACGAGATAGACGTGGGAGTGTTTAAGCTTCGGTTTATAGTTGGTTCCACTCAACCGCGATCGGCTTATTGACCTCGAGCTGCGCGCTGTCAACCCCTAGCGCACCCCTCCGATCGTTTGTCCGGTTACATATCTGGATTATATTGGCATATTATCTGCGTCAGGTTCTGCCTCGACGCTACGCGGGTCCACCTGGGGTATAGAGATTACCTTCCCTTGCCCTACCGTAGGGGGTCTGTGTTTGTGGAATCGATCGATTGTGATCCTCGTACCTTCAAGCCTCTACGTGTGGCTATTGTGTCTAATTGGCCATAATTGCTACTGAGAGGAGTGTTCCAGCGGGTATTGCATCAGCTTGGCAGCATTGTGGTCGATATACCCCTGAACTTCCTGCAAGAGGCTCTCTAACTCCGAGCCGTTACGCTACTTGACGGTTGTCTACCACGCCTTAAGCGCGCCATTGCCGCTTACTCATTGGTTTTTCGTCTCCTTCAATCCCTACTGCTCCAAGCCACTCGTCTGGGAAGAGGCGTAGCTCGATTGAAGAAGAGGCTGGCCCTTATAACATTCAAGCTTCCTAAGTCCGGCATACATCTTTGACACACGAGCGAGCACCCTAAGAAACCATTGCCTATTTCGTTGTAACAATTTCAAAATGACCCCCACCCCTCCATCTGCTACGACATCATCCTCGGGGCATTCGCCAGAGGAGCAGTTTAGGGTGGTTCGTCGCCGAAATAGGGTGCCGCTCAGCTGCTATCCGTGCCGGACGAGAAAGTGAGTGAAGCAAGCCATCCTCCAAAACTCCAACCTGATTCCCTAATCCAATTTTTTGCAGTGATGTACATAATGGCATGTTGCTGACCTGATGAACAGGTTGAAATGTAATAGGGGAACTCCGAACTGTGAGAATTGCATCAAACGAGGCGACACACAGTCGTGCGTTTATGCTGCTCCAACAAGCCGGAGGAAAAACCAAAGTAGTGCTGGAGCTTCTTCGACTCCTGATGATATGCAGAATCGTATTGACCGTCTTGAAGGTTTAGTTCTAAGTTTGATGCATGGCGGCGCCAATATCGAAACATCCGCCGCATCCAATGTCGTGCCTGCAGCCCCATCCACCGCAGGCAGCTCTTCGGCTAACATCGAACGAGATGATGAGGGTGCTATGAAAGATGATACCGAAGGTGATGGCGGCGACGGAGACAGCGACGTAGATGACGGGCTAGCAACTTCTTTAGGTGTGCTTAAAGTCGACGTCGACAAAGGAAAATCTATGTACGTCGGACAGGAACACTGGCATACACTCTTGGCCGACATCTCCGAAGTGAAGAATTTCTATGCCTCCCATAAGAAGGACCTGGAGAACAGCTATCAGAGAGTTATGTCTTCGAAGCCCGCGACCGCTCGAGATTCGCCCATATTCTTGCTGTCTGCTCCGCCGGCAACAGAAGTCGAGCTGAGGTCGGAGCTTCCTTCGAGAACATCAATAATGACGCTGATCTCGAGATATTTCAACTCGTTGGATACGGCAGCCAGTATAGTCCATGGACCTACATTTCAGCAACAACTACGAAATCACTGGCAAGATCCTTCGAAATCGAGCATCATGTGGCTAGGTCTACTTTATTCCATGCTATGTCTCGCGATGCTTAGTTATCATAAGGTAGGAGACGAACCTCCTGAGTGGAAAGGTAGGTCCCTAGATCTCGCGGCAGAGTACCGATTACGGACGGTACAATGTTTGGTTGTTGCAGATTACACCAAGCCGGTCGAGTACACGGTAGAGACATTACTTCTGTACTTATTTGGGGAGTACTCTTCGCGCTGGGACGCGGATCTTTCACTCTGGATTATCACAGGAATCATTACAAGGATAGCCTTCCGAATGGGCTACCACCGAGATCCAGATTGGTTTCCATCTATTACACCGTTTCAAGGAGTACGACCGAGTCTACTTAATTTTTTTGATTCCCATTCGATAGCTCTGGCTTTGGCTAACGTTTATCACAGGAGATGCGCCGACGAACATGGGCGTTGTTACGCATGGCCGATATCGTGTTCTCATATCAAGTAAGTCATTGGCACGTAGATAGCAGTCGTTGATGGCACTAATCTCGCAAAGGTTTCTTTGCCTACGATGATCTATGATCACGACAATGACACGAAGCTACCGCATAACATCTTTGACGAAGAATTCGGGCCCAGTACCAAGATTCTTCCTCCGCCCAGGCCTATGACAGAACCTAGTCCGATCGCTTACATGATCGGCAAGACGAAATTATGCATTGAATTTGGAAACATTCTTCAGGCGGTCACGCGGGTGGGGAAGCAAGTTAGCTACGACGATATTCTCCTTCACGATCGAAAGCTCCGCGAAATTATGGACGAGTTTCCACCGCACTTGAAGATCCGGCCACTGGAAGGATCCCACGACCCAGTAACGCTCATCATTGCGAGGTTTAACTTGGACATACTCTACCAAAAGGTCATGTGCATGTTGCATAAAAAACACATGACGCGTGCCCGGCAGAACCCACGGTACGCTTACTCTCGCCGTAGCGCGATCGAAGCTTCACTAGAGATTTTGGGACACTTAAGAACGATACATCGCGAGTGCCAGGCAAACGGGCGGCTTCGTTCCATGAAGTGGTATGTCTCAGCTACCTCGAAAGACTCTCTGCTGCCCACCATGTTGGTGATCCTCGATCTCCATCATGATCACATCGCTTCTACCTCTGGAAAGCGCCAGGACTCGCAGGCCATGTACTTTTGGACGCCAGAACAGCGAGCCGAGATGATCTGCTCCCTCGATGCCGTCTCGGAGATTTGGAAGTCGCTTGCCCATGAGTCGGTGGAAGCTTTCAAAGCTGCAAGTATTCTGCAGATTATGCTGGAAAAGATAAGAAATCCCGACCCAGCTCCCGGCGGTGCAGAAATACCACAAATACAACCAGAAAGCCTCTGCGGGACATTTGGAATTGAAATGATGCCCGAGCATTCTGCAGCAGTGACCCTCGGCATGCTATCAGGAGGCCCAACACCCGCCATGACGCCTACCTATCAGTCTCCCGGCGGGACCACCTACCCAAATTTGGAGATAGGGTCACTGCCGGGAACAGGAGCTACGGCAGCAACAGGACTTATACCCGAGTTCCAACCGGATAGTATGAACAACAACAACGCTTCATCACCATTTACAATGTTCACGACTTTAGGCGGAGGAGGCAACATGAGTATGGACCACAACTTCAACTGGGTAAGAATAGTCTCAAATCAGACATCATATGACATGTCTTGTAGATGGCATACTAACTGTAGTTCTCTAGGATGCATTTGAGAACTATGCGCAAACAGCAACCTGGGGTCCGGACCAGTCGTCGTTCCAGTTCTTCGCCGGGAATCCCGACCAGCAGTCCCAGCAAGGATCTTCGGACGGTTCTTTCACGTTTCTCAACCCCGGCACACCCGGTTCGTAACCTTCTGGGCTTTAGGCAATGTCGTTATGAAAGGTGGTGGTTTGGCTGCAATGGATCGGAGTGGGGTGTTAGATACCCGGTTGGGGGCCTTGCATCTTGATACATACCTCAGGTAGGTACCTCCTGAGGTATCTAGGTAGCTAAGTGCATCTGGGGTTGTTTTGGATACGGTCGTCTATGAAAAGGATGTGGATATGAAGACGGGGTAAAATGTGTACGTGAGGTAGGTATATATCGTTGACAGTTACGGCACATAGTCATTATTCAAACACTCTCCTCTGGGGGACCATCGCTGTCCCAACTGAGCTGTCTCCCGCCTGTTACCATTCGAGGCTGAACAGATGGATGTCACTACCAGGTAGGTAGGTGAAAAGGGCAATTCATTAGGCTCGTCTTCGTAAAATTAGTAAGCTTTGTAGTGCTCCTGAATTACGGCTGACTTGTCTCATCTAGATAGCTCCCTGTGTATTATGCCTTGTCTTTGGTACAGATATGACGACGAGACAAACCTGGCCCTTTTGGCCCTGGTCCTGGCTGCTAGTTTACACCATGACGAGTCTGAGCAGACCTCGGACTCTACCGCGCGGGTTTATGCATAAGTTCTTACCGCGATCTTCAGTACGGGCAGCTTGAAACAGGCTCGGTTTCTATAATAAGGATAATATGCAGCGTACCATATAGACTTGGCAGGATTACCCGTCGTTTACCGTAGGCGAGGCTCTATACCGGGGGTGACTCAGCAAGACGGTCTTCTCCGCAGCCTGCCTACAGCAGTCTTAATTAAAATGAGGCTCTCTACGTTCTTGACCGAGACTAGTTTCCGCTCTGCATTGAAAATCATTCCTTTTTCGGAATATATTGGTGATTCCTCGCGGCTGATGGCTTGCGATACTGCAAGCGTCTTAGAAGGTGCAGTAGCACAACATCTCAGCCGAGAGCTATGGTAGAGGAGCCTGAATGGAACTCAGCCCCCTCTGATCGAGGCTCTGAAATTTATATAATTAACTTGAACTCAGTGGCTAGATGATTCAAATACTAGAATGAATCGTCACCACTCTTTCAGCTCGGTTACTACATCATACCTTTACGCAAATCGTTTATACAGCTTAAGAACGCATCCCTATACCAGCTCTCGGATTTCATTATTTACGTTGGAATCTGCAGGTTCTTCTCCCAACCTACAATGGCGAAAGACAAGGCGTTAGAATACGAATACACAGAACTCAAGAACGACCTAATCCGAATAGCCCACCTCAAACCTGGGGATGGCGAAGGCAGCATCTACGTAGAGCTGTCGGTTGAAAATATTAACGACATGAGTCAGGACTATAGTGCTTTATCTTGGAAATGGGGTGACGAGGATGAAGATTCCGTAATCCGTATCCGAGACAAACCAGTTAACCAGGGGACCGACAACCAGGTGAACGGCAACCAGAGAGCTGGCGGCCAGAAGCCGACCGAATGGCTTTGGATGCGCGTGAAGCCGAACCTCTGGGATGCGCTTAGACGTCTGAGAAATCCCGACGACGAGGTTCGGCTCTGGATCGACGCCATCTGCATTAAGCAGGTGCAAGAGCGCGGAAATTCAAACTCGGAAAAGAGCAGGCAGATATCAATGATGACCGACATCTTCAAAAAGGCCGGCGCAGTCAAGGTCTGGCTCGGCGAGCCCAAGCCGTACAAGAAAGAAGGGATCGCAGACGATAACATAACGCCAGAGGACGTCAAAACGGCAATGCGATATGTCGACCTGCTCGAGAACTTGGATGACACGAACCATATAGCCGGCGTGGATCAAGGCATCCTCGAAAAGGCGGGCATGCATGATCTGGAGCCCCTATTCAAACTGCTCAGACGTGGGTGGTTCAGTCGTCGCTGGATTGTACAGGTTAGCAATCCGTCCAGAGAGATGCTAACCGTCTTGAATATCAGGAAATTGATTTTAATTGATGGTATAGGAGATCTCGGTGAATCGGAATGTTCAAGTACACTGTGGTGAAGAAGCAGTAAGCTGGAAGAAACTAGCCCATGCCGTGGCACTCCTCGAGAGAGTTGGCCGAGATGGCACGATTAATAGGATGCTACAGAAGCGGCCTGAGACGCGTCATGTTGCCGAGTATGTTGGTAACATCTCGGCACTTCCTGCATACCGGCTGGTTCAGAACAAGCATACGCTGTCTCGACTGCGCGGGGGCGAGGAGATCCGGGAGCAGACACTAGAACAGCTCGTCTGTTTTCTGGCAGTGTTCCAGGCGAGCTACGCTCACGACACAATCTATGCCATTTTAGGCATTGCGTCTGACTTCCGGCCAGTGACTGGAAGAATTGAGAACATGAACGATGATGAGTGGAAAGGTGATGGACAGAAGGGCAATCAGAAGGGTGGTGGTAAGAGCGGCGATAAAATACCAAAAATACAAGACTTCGTGGTCGACTACGAACAGGAACCTTTACAAGTCTTCAAACGTTTTCTCAAGTACGCAATCAGGAGATCTAGGTCGCTGGACATTCTCTGCAGGCCGTGGGCCCCAATTATGGACATAGGCAAAGATGACAAGCTATACAGAATAACCCTGCCGTCCTGGATGCCGAACATAGAGCGAAAGCCGTTCCAAGCCACCAAAGGGGGCAGGATGGTTCGCTACAACTCGGACCCCCTCGTCGGAGCTGCCGTCTTTCGGCTGAAGTTCTACTCCGCCTCGGGCCTAGGGGATCCTCGCATTGATGACTTTTTCGAGATCAGCATGGACAAGAACTCGAGGCACATTGTTGTACACGCCTTCGAGCTCTCGAAGATCGGACAAGTTTGGGACTCGGCGGCGTTCGGGAATATCCCCAAGTCATGGCTGGGAGCCGGGGGGTGGAAGGAAGGAGAGGGCCAGCCTCCGGACGAGCTCTGGAGGACGTTGGTAGCGGACCGAACTCATGAAGGCAACAAGGCCGATCCGTGGTACCCCATGGCTTTTCAGTCGGCCGTGCGAGAGAAGGGGGCCCGATACGGGATCAACACCGCCGAGCTCATCCACGAGAAGAACAACGCGGCCTACTCGGAGGTGTTCAGGCGGGTCCAGGCTGTCGTCTGGGACCGAAGGCTCATCCGCACCGAGGGCATCACGCCCGATGGAAAGGGCGAGGGGTGGAGCCACCTGGGACTGGCTCCCGAGGAGGCGCAGGAGGGCGATTCCATCTTCATCGTCCTCGGCTGCAGCGTGCCACTCGTCCTCAGGCCCCGCCCGAACCCCGGGAACGGAACGAGCAGCCAGCCTGCAGGAATTCAGAACGGTATAAACGGCCAGCATGCCAACCCCCAAGAGCACGTCAGAACGTATACCCTTATCGGGGATTGCTACATCGACGACATGATGGACGGCCAGGCACTCGCTCATCAGGTCGGCGACTGGGAGAAAATCAAGATTGAATAATTACGAGTAGCGATCGCCAGCCGATTCGCATGGTTGTCTCTGCTTCGCGGACGGATAGTCTTTAACATGTACTTTAATAGAGTCGTACGCGTGTTTCTGAGATAGATGCTTGAATACAACAACGCCTTTACGATGAACACTATCCAAAGTCTTTTCCATAACGAAACAGACCCCTGTTAGTGTTGGCCAGCACTGACCAGTTTCACCACCAGCCTAATGGGTATTTTACTATAAATAACCCTGGTATTTCTGAGGTCAATTATGCTTAATTTACTTAAAACTGTGTCAAACGTTGAAAGGAAGAGACGGTATGGATGCACATCCGCCCAGCGACATGCTACCTTCAATAGCTGGTGCCATCACACCCTCACATTGCACCGACACGCCCACAACGATCACACGACTTATCATGAAGCTCAAATGGTGGAATTGCATGTATAAAAAGTAGATGAAATCATTGTATGTACATAGAACGGTAAAGGTACCCTGAAAGCAAAAATGCTACCTACACTCCCTTCTAGACTTCTAGATCATGCATGCGGCATAACGTCGTGATGATGCGAAAAAGAAAAAAACTTCAACCCCTTCCTCCTTCCCCCCCTGCCTCATGTAGTCCTACTATAAGCGCACTAGCTTAGCTGAGGCCGAAAGCCTGCTTGGCGCGCGTCCAGTACTGCATCCTGTCGTCGGTGACGGTGACGCCGACGCAGGCCATGTAGGCCTGGAAGCCGGCGTCGAGGTCCTTGCCGGGGGCGAGGGCGTCCTTGGCGTCGGCGCACTTGGTGGCCATGAACCAGGGGCCGCTGCCGAAGTTGTACTTGTCGTCCTCGACGAGGGCGAGGACCTCGTTCTTCTTGGCGTCGTCGGCGGCGTCGGCGGCGACGCCCGCGACCTGGTCCTTGAGCTCGGGGATCGACTGCGCGTACTCGAGGTTGTACCCGAACATCTGCATGTTGGACGTGCCCTGGCCCGGCCGCCCCGGCGACACGTTGTGCTTGTACTTGTAGTCCACCGACTCGAACGCCGTCAGCGCGATAACCGCCGCGATCTGCCCCGCCGCGTCCAGCCCGTACCGCGCCATGGCGTCGGCCAGCAGCGGGCCCGCCTGGTCCGACGTCCGGCACTCGGTCGTCTCCGAGCACGTCTTGGAGTTGGGCGCGATCTGGGCGACGATGTCCGCCGCGCTCCCTCCGTCCCTAGCTCGGACGGGGGCAGCGAGCGACTGGCCGGCCAAGAGAAGGCCGGCAGCAGTAGTAGCGACTTGGAATCTCATGGTGATTATGGATAAATTGGTGAAGAGTCTAGCTCTAAAGATTGGTTTTGACGTAAATGTTGTGAATGAAGCGAATCGTAAATGGTAACTGATCTACAGTCTCTTTTTTCAACCTGTGAAAAAAAAAAGGGGGGAGAAGGTCCTGATATATGTTCGGAGATTGAGGCGAAGCGCTGTATTGTTTGCTCAATCGTCGGGTTCTGGGCTCGGGCCGGAGGGCAGCAGTGACTTTGTACGTGGTGGCGAACGTAGGACGGAGAGAAAGAATCCACACAGGGATGGCTGTTAAAGAAAGTGATTGTTGTTTTCTGGAAAGGAGAATGTGTTCCCTTGTTACCGAAAAACAAGAAAAAGAGCGTATTGTTGCCAGACGTCACGAACAAAAAGAGCGAAGGGGGTTGAAGGGTTAAGGGTGAAGGGTAAGTAAGGGAGTGCAGATGGCTGGGAGGGCATAAGTCATGATATATGTCAGGTATTGGACAAAGAGGTCTATCACCTGCTGCACTTGGGAAATCCTTGTGAGATGTAACCTTACCTTAGCAGAGAATGACGGTCCAACAGGTGACCATCGAAGCCCCTGAATCGAGAATACATACGGATACGTGCCGAGGGTTCTGCTTTAACATACCGGCTCACCTAGGACGAGAGTGGTGGTGATGTGCAACTAGGGCAGGGGAGCCGCCAGGGGCGTTTGAGGCATCCAATCATGTTGGTGAGGGATTCTTGAGCTTTGGCAGTTGAAACAAGAGGGCCCATATCGTTTGGGTGTTTCACGTCGAATTGATTGGCCGTAAGCCATCTGGGGCAGTTGGGTCTGGCCGTAGCTAAAAATCTGATGGGTGAACCCACCGAGTTCGTATCCTCCCTCGCGTCCTCCCTCAGCCTCCCTCCTCAGCCTCCCTCCTCAGCCTCCCTCACCCCCCCCTCTCTAACCGTTCGGAACAGGACGCTACAGGTGTTTGCGAGGCGGTTTCCTCATTCTTCGGTCGCACCCAGCCTGGCAAACTGGCGGTGGCTCCAGTGCATCGTCACAATCTAGACTTTCCCGGTGTTCACGACGACGCTTGATTCTCGAGCCATTTCTGATTGACATTTACAGAGTACTTTTGAAGAGAAATGATAGTCATAAAAAATTACGTCATGCATTCCGCTCGAACGCCTGAAGTATATATCCCAATTCGGTCACCACTGCGCGCCGAGCTGAACCATGCGAGTGGCAAGGTCATCGTCTTCATCCGGCGACCGCGCGGTATCGTGCATATTGAAGGTCCACGGCCGACGGGTTTCTGAGAAACACGACACCGCCTGTTGAGGGATACGCGACAAGGTATCCGTCGCCGCAGAATATGTTCGATCTCCTACACACGTTCGGGATCCTATGAGAGCCGCCGTCCATGGGTTTCATGTAGTCAATGTTCTGGTTGTCACCTTGCATCCAGCATCGTGGGACATCTGAATGGATTGCGACGAAGCATTTGTCTTCTCCACACGGGCGTAAGTCGTCGTCATATGAGTATGCGCTGGATGTTCCAGCGAGAAGGGCAAATGACAAGAAAATGCAAGTTGTTGGCTTTGCTCTATTCATGATGGCGACTGTGAATCATGTAACGCCTTGAGAAAAGTCTTGGGGGAAAACACTTGTTAGCGGCCGCAGGTAACTTACCGTCGTTGAAGTCAACTCCAATCTCCCGAACTAGGCACCTAAGGTAAATATTAAGTTTTAAGTATTCTAAAATTATAATATTTATATAAAAGTATCAAAAGTTTTCACTTTCTTCAACTTGCTAAAAGTGAGTAATATATTGAAGCAAAGCCAATATTACCTTATATAATCAAGTACACCGCTTACCTCTTTCGGTAAGGTTGATTCCCAGCAGTCTGCCACAATATCTTTTCAGCCACTGTATCTTTTTATGTGGGCACTGGCGAATGGTGGCTCGCGCTTTTTCCAACTGGAGCCCTGCAAGCAGAGCTTCAAGCCGTGGTGCCTATCAAGTGCTACCGAATGATCGTATCGGTTTTTGAATCTATTGGGCATCTTTTCCCGGTGGTTAGGTACATACTCCCCGTTTCAGGCTGTTATTGACGACCGGCTATCTCATCAATTTTGCGAATAAGACAAGCTACTGTCCGCTACAGCCGTCAACATGTCGAACCTCGGTAGTTATATCAACAGTAAGCTACACCACCTAGCATTTGCTCCTCGTTCCTTAACCCGGCCCTCGAGCGAAGCTTACAGCGGATATCATCTGACAGTTGGGTAGAAAAGGTGTTGATAATCACGGCCGACTCGCGAACCCTAGTTGGCAATCTCTTGAGCTGTGATCAATTGACGAACTTGGTGAGGACGAGCCTCTTGACTTTCCCCTACTTCTACGTTCGTAGCTAACTTTGCATATCCAGGTTCTGAGTCAAACGGTCGAGCGCGTCATCCGAACACCTGACGACACAGAGCCATCCACAGAAGTTCCCTTGGGCCTTTATCTTGTTCGAGGCGACAATGTTTGCTTAGTAGGCTTGATGGACGAACCGTTGGATGATAGCATCAACTGGCAAGAAGTGAAGGGTTCGGCAATTGGTGGTATCAAGCACATATAGACAAGAGAGGTTTGCTGTGAACCACAAGCTCTCGAGATTGCACATACGGCGTTGGGGAGAGGAAACAAAATGATTGCATTTGCACGAGGGATGATTCTGACAAGTTTTCACATACACGAGGGTATGCTCTTGCTTAATGATACCATATTTGCGCCCAGCTGACACCTTTATGGCTCTTCTGTCATATCTGGCCAACTCATCGTGCTACATGATCACTCCCCCTTTCAACCGAACAAACGCTCCATCAGGAAGGGTGCGAAGGCCATCTCACCCGGGCTACTAACGTATCTGTTTATTCTGTTGCCCCTTCTTAAACTCAGCCAGCCGTCCTCGTCACCAGGGACTTCAAACGTGGTCACACCATCGGGGCGTGTCCTACCACGGCGATCCGAAACATGCATCCCGTGGGTCCACTGTCCCGACGTCTCGATGCGGATGTCTTCCGGCGCACCCTTGGCCAACTTCCACGCCGGATCCGATCCCGTAAGCATGTACCAGACGGTTAGGGGATCATGAAGTGACAGGCCTGGCTCCACTTCCGTACCAATAATAGAGGTAATTTGTCGGAAGATTCCAGCCATGAAGGTGTTGACCCATACGGCCAGCGGGCTATCTCCGGCGAGTTGCGCCTCGATTTTCTCACGGAAGAATCCCATATTCAACAGATGAGGCGTGGTGATGTCGAGAGGGAACAGACTTAGGTTTAGACGCCTGGACAGTTTCTCCGGGTAGGGTGCTAGAGTCGCCTTGTCCTTGGGAATTGGCGGCATGGTGGAAGCCGGGGTCGGCGACGTCAAGGCAAACACCCGAGCGGCGGAAACGGCGTCAGCATAGGTGTTGAACTCGGCAAGTGGCGTAACGTTGCCCTCACACTCTACCGCTCCACCCATAACAGCCACCTCCTTAACCTTGAGGAAAGTTTCAGGATCCTCTGCTGCGGCTAGGGCCAGGTTAGTCAATGGGCCGAGGACGCAGATTGAAATCGTATCAGCCGGTTCCTCCTTTAGGATCCGTAGGATCTCTTTGTGCGCCGGCGTTTTCGACGGCGTGAAATATTTCAAATAAGAAGGTTCCTCGGTCTCGGTTGGAAGTCCCTCCTTAAACAGAGCTTTCCAGGTGTCTGCCGGCGATAGATGAGGATGCTGTTAATATACGTCAGCTAACCTCCACTCTCATAATATGGCATCTTTCATATACCTTTTCGTGGACACCGTGTAAACCATCAGCACCATCTGCCAGAATTCGGATTAGCTACTTATTTTCCCAGACACGACGTTATGTCTAAACTTACGAAAATTATCCGCCATCAGCATCTCTTCCTCTAGGGCGTGCTCAGGGCCGACGGCGACGATCGGCTTGTAAGTCCGGAGAGCTTCGAAACCCAAAGGCTTTCCTTGAGTCTTACGCCATTCCATCTCGTGGTCCAGGACGTGGAACATGCCGACCACGTTTCGCAAGCAACTTTCTAGAGCTACATTCCCATAGGTTACCGAAATCATGACCACTTCCAGCTCTTCAGGCGAGGAGGCCAAGGCGAGAAGCATAGCAATGACATCGTCAGCGCCTATAACGCTATTAGATTTCTTGATACATATGGGGGTTTTCACTACAATTTACTTGCCTGGGTCTGTGTCGATGATGATCTTTTTCGGAGCCATGATTGCAGCGTATACGCGATTCGGGGCAGAATTTCGACGGTCTATAATGCAAGATTCAAGGGAAAGGATGAAACACAAAAGTGATTGGGGAGAATAGACGATTGAGAGATTCTTAAGTGCTTACTTTCAAGGAGGTAACAAACTTGATAAGGTTCAGGCCGTCGGTCACCTACGAGGGCCGATCCCGCTAGCCTCCGGCCAGAAGGCGGAGGTCATAAGCGCACATGTACCCCACCCGCACTCCAAATGAGAGTCTTTAACATTACGTGGAGATACATTCCAAAGAAAATTGTATGGCATAAGCTGAGAAAGAGAAGCTAATTCCGCAGAATTATACCCGTCAAGTGCCAGACCAAGACTACGTTCTTTATGCTGCACAATCATCGAAGTTTGGAGCATATGAAGATAAGTGACATGCTTCAGTACGTGTAGGTAAGAGATATATCTAAGTATGTAACCTACAAGTGAGCTGTGGGTTTAAGTATAGAGGTTTGATATAGCTATCTGAATCAGATGTCAACACCAAAGCTGCCAGTGATCAAGGGGGATAACGAGTTACAGTAATAGGCATAGCATGGCATAATTCTATCATACAATGAATCTTGGTAGGAGATTTAGACCTGCATCAATTATGCAAGACACCGCTTTCATAGTAAGAAGGCCATAAGAAAGCTTGTGACTGGCGAATGAATACTCAAATCAATATGCTGTATGACAGGAGATATTGACCAACCGAGTCCGACCTTCTCAGCTTGTATCAAATGCAAAGTTCACGGTGCTGCGTATTGGACCTTGACCAATGCTACTATTGCTCCGTCCATCTTAAATTGCGCAAACGTAACTCCATTCTTCGTTGTGTTGTCAGGCCAAGCGAATAGCGAATAGGATATCGCGTTGGTTCAACTCAGGGGAATTAGGAGAATTTCCCGTGTTGATAAATTCACCTTGATGGGACGCTAATACAATAACGAGAAAGGACGAATATGTAAAAGTGGAGGTATAGTTCGATGGTACAGGCTTTGAAGGCCTGTGTTAGGGAAGCCCCGCCACGCTTGTGCTGGATTGGGACAGCTGTATTAGAAACCAACCCTGGCTGCCACCTAAGGCGCCAATAGAACACCCACCCCTTTAAACAGATAACCTTCTGCTTCTAGAACTCATATATTGAGCATACTTTGTACCGATTGGTTGGTGACTGTTAATGACAGCACAACCTTATCCTAAATCCAATTCCTTGACCAGTTACCACGCGCTGAGCCATCTTGTCATCTGTCCTCTCTTCTGTTCACTGCCCATCCCGTATTTGTGTCCATCGTGTCCATCGTGTCCATATCCCGACATTGGCATTGGCATTGGCAAACCATCGTAGTCAGACTGCAAGGCTACAAGACCACCTTCACTTTGTCCATTTCTCGTATTCCGTATAAATCACCACGTCCAAAAACTACCATTTTCTCTTTCTTTAAAGGTTGCCTATCGGAATCGCCCATCCTTCATTCCTGCCGAGCTGAGCCGCTTCGCCCCCTTTCACTCTCGGTGTTAACTAACCACGAACCCCCTTTCGTTCCTATTGTATCTTACGCAGGCCTCGACATAATCGGCGCACTACCTTCCGTCACTGGTTTAGCTCCTCCGTACTCTTTCTCACACCTAGCGTTTTACAAACTACGCAACGCGTAACTCGAGCTTCCTATCGTCGCGACACACGCCCTTCTATCGAGGCACTTTGTGCTGGCATCAAAGTCTAGCAATCCCCATTGACTTCACCAGGTCGGCCAAGCTTAGATACCATCTTAGAGCTGCAACGACGTAGGTTCATCATGGACACCCACTCTACCCTCACCACTATTGGCGGATGGGCGGTCATTTTGGGGGTTGGCGGAGCTATCTGGTACCGGACCCAGCAGAAAAAGAAGGCGCCGACGCCCGATCGGCGCGGTTCCTTCACCAAGCAATCTGGGAAGCAGAACGATGCCGACTTAACCGGTGACACCAAGAAGAAGTCGGAGAAGATTGCAAAACCGAAACCGAAGCCAAAAGCCCCGACGAGCCCTTCCAACGATGCCATCACAACAAGTGCAAACTATAATCGAGATGAGGACGAAGCTGCTGTTAAGAAAGCCGACCGAGAGTTTGCACGCCAATTGTCCAGTGCTCACACGGGTACTCAGCTCAGCACCAAGAAATCCGATGACAAGCGGCAAAAGTCTGTCAAGCAGTCTAAAGCTCAGGAGATCTCTGACGCAGCAGGTGGAAAGATATCTGTTCCCTCTTCCCACGCTGGAGACGCCGATGATGACCTGTCACCCCAAACCTCCCCCGTTGTCGCGGCCGTCAATGGCCAAGATGTATCCGACATGCTCGAGCCGGTGCCTGCTGGTCCCTCCGTTCTCCGTCTGACCGATGTTGACTCCGTTAAGAAGCCCAAGGAGCGAAAGCAAAAGGCACCCGAAGTCGTCGAAACGAAGAAGCAACGCCAGAACCGCAAGAAGGCCGAAGCTGCCAAGGTTGCTCGTGAGCAGGAAGAGAAGGAGCGCAAAGTCTTGATGGAACAACAACGACGGACTGCTCGTATCGCCGAGGGACGAGCTGCCAAGGACGGCTCTGCCTTCATGGCTAGCACGCAAACGCAAAATGCTTGGAACGGAAAACCCGCCAATGGCGACAGCACTGTCCAACCTCTTGACACTTTCGAGCAGCAACAGAAGGCCGAAGTTGTCAAGCCGAGCACCAAGAGTGCTGCCGTAACCACCCAGGAGAAGTCCGACCCTTGGGTGTCTGGCGTGCCATCAGAGGAGGAGCAAATGGAGTTGCTCCGACAAGAGGACTCGTGGAGTGAGGTTAAGACGAAGAAGAAGGGTAAGAAGAGGGACGCCTCAGTCGAGACACCGACTCCCTCAGCTCAAGCCACGAACGGTGCTAGTAATGTCGCAACCGCACCGGCTGCCAAGCCTGCAGCACCTGTTAACGGCATCAAGAAGCCTATCCTAGTCAGCAGCAACTCCTCCTTTGCTGCTCTCACTCCCGAGGAGACGACAGATGATAATGAGGAAGAGAAGGAGTGGGATGTATGAATAGTCGGGGGTACTGGGTTATTTGTCGCCTGAGTCCTGTCACAGTTTGCTTCGCTATACATTTTTCTCCGCCGTGAATATTGCATAGATTCGACCACCTTCTATCGTTTCCCTTTTCCGCGGTCGACTCTGCTTTACTGTACAATATTCCCAATGTGTCATACCAATTTATTCGTCGGATGGGGGACACTGAACATTTTACAAAACGAAAACAGGGCTTGGGCTTGGATTGAGCTACGATCCACGGCTCTTTTTGCTGTGCTGAGCGAATACAACACCATTAACTAGCCACTCTTGTCTTGCAGCAGTGACTATGTTGCTCCGTTCCACTGTAAGCTGCAGCCTCTGACTTCCGTGCTGATGTGTCATGTTACTGCCCAGTTCGTCATGAAAGGATCGTCCTAGTGTTTGTGGTCTGTGGTTTGCCAACAGTATATTGACCTGTTTGCATGTTTGCCCCTTTTCTTCAGGCTCGAAACTGTTGGCATGATGGACAGAATTCATCCAATCCTGTCTCGTCCCTCGAACGGGCTGGGGTAACCAGAACCTTACGCACAGGTGGAGGTTAGACGGTCACAGAAACTCTTGCAGTAAGACGACAAGAAAAGATCCTATCAACAACTTGGTGACAGAGATCGTAGCTAGTGTCTTTTACACTATGGCCTATTTGCTTACCTGGATACAGATTATATGCTAAGTTCAGACAGCAGTATTCAACCCCTTTCTCTTTTTACATAGATTGGTGTAATTCTCCCAAAGACTTCAACAATGGCGGGATAGCCGTAGCTTTGCTTCAACTACCTCTCGTGTCAGTGGGGAGAGAGGGTCGTCGGTCAGAGTGTCTCTCTTTTTAATGAGTCGGGCTTAAGCAAGTAAAAAAGTGCCTACCTAGGTACTTACCTGGTAGCGAAAGAAACCTGATGGTGGATCTTCTTCAGTCTCGGTGATTCCCTTATATGACCCTGTGTCGGGGTTTTATTCGTCAGAATCCCCTTGCTGTGCACTGAGGATAGACGTATCACTCCAAGCGAAGGTAGTGGCCGTATAGGTACTAATGATAACATAAGGCACTCTTGTACGAATATTTTATGTGTTACGTCTTCTAAGCACCAACGCCTCTAACATATAGCGGTTGCTAAGAGACTGACTGACCTAGTTCACATGGTATCTCGCATGTAACTATATATTGTCCGTCATACATCGTAGGACGCAGCGTGCTCGTAAAGGTTGCCACTTCGAGAGTCTGGAAAGGGTGCCATGCCACATAGGTACCTAGGTAGTTGTCCCTCCAAGATCTCAGAGCAGGTAAGATTTGCCACAACAGAGTTGTGTAGTTGGCTAAAGAGTTGCGTTTCGACCACATGCCAGTCTAATAGACCAATGGCATATAGTTGTAGAGTAATATTTCAGTCGGTGATTGGAGTAGGTGGGTTCTATATATCATGTAAACGATCATAGGACCACACACGTGTTGTTACCAACTACATTGATAGGAAAGCAGAGTCAGACGGCATGCATAAGAACATTATATTTGAGAGATGCATGCAACTGGTCATATAATGGTAGAAATAGACAGGTGATTAGAAATGAGGGTATTTATTATAACAAGGCGGACATGTTCTAAAACCACCTGCAAGTGAAGTAACGATTACCAGATTATGGCCAATAAGATTGACAACCGTGAGCAGATGAGTATCAGGTTACGATAGACTTTTCCAGCATTAAAGCACTCGTATTAATCTGTCTGTCTACTATAGTTATTTTACCTCGTATATTAGTCAGGAAAACAATAGATTCCAATGACTCTGAGATACGTGTGTTTGAGCGCATTTCATGGGTAGGTTAGATGCACCGTTCCAAATTTGGCAATCCGGAACGATGGTGATTGGAGGAAGTTGTGGCTTTCGGAGGCGAAGTTGTTGGATCACGTATATTCTGACGTATACGATGTAGTTATCATAGCTAAGCCCATGCTATCTCCAGTAGTATCGTACGTGTAAATTGCGGATAGGTGAGAAACTTGATAAGCTGAGCCTTTTCTGTAGTTGCGTAATTATTGCGTAAACACGAGGCGGGAGGGAGAAACCGTCGGGTATTGAGAGGTTTAGTGGCGGTCATTATGCATTTCGACTTATTATCAGATGTAACGCTCGCAACTGTTCCTGGGAACTTTATGCGGGGAGAATAACACCAAGGGACAGAGTGATAAGATAGGATAAGACCAAAAGCACGGGGCAACCCCAACTAGCCTAGGGTAAAACGTGACATTGATAACAAGCGAGTGATTAGTATAATTTGAGGGTACAGACGAGGGGCTGAAGCCTGGACCCGACGGAGAGTGATGCGAACGATGCGAACCACTAGCATTGCAGTATGCGTAAATGAATGCGCCACAATGATGGGTAACGCACAGACGCAGTGGAGGGATGTGGAGATAATCGGGTGATAAATCCCACCTAGGCACCAGTAGTAGACTGGCTGACTGGTGACTGGCAGCTGGTAGAGCAGTAGAGTTGGAGGAATAGGTACTTAGAAGCCAGCCTAGCAGCACTGCAGCACTACAGCACTAGGATGGAAAGGGGGGTAAGGTGTCATTTACAGGGGCACCACTACATTTCCCCTGCTTTTGCCTAGCCTTTTAAGGCTCCGTCTAGCCTGTAGCGAGCCAAAATGTGGCGTGTGAAACGTGCTTAGAAGGCTTTGGAGTGCTGCAGGCGCCTTGTAAGCTGTAATGTGAGCGTAGCAGCATCCCCCGGTCAAACCAGACTAGGACCCAATTGGACGCCCCCCCGACTTTGCATGCAGGGAATCTCATGTGCGTGGGATCTTCCTTCACGCATTCCCGTCGATAAACCACTCTTGCATCTTCGAATCCTGAACTTATGTTCCGGATCTCACTCCACTCACTTGCTTCCCTTTCGTCCAACTTATTGCCGCTGTTGCCGATGGTGGCTTCACGCTTGTCTCTCACTTTGTCATTCTAAATCAAGGTCTCTAATCCATTTCCAAACAAGTCATAGTTTGACTACACTGTTCTGCATTTTTGACTTTCCATCAAAACAGCTTCTCCTTACTCTACCGTCTCTGCCGTCGCGAGTCTCTTGTTTTACCTGATTCCTTTCCACCTTCGTTTCAACACTGCATTGTTCTACCTCAAGCTTCTCCAATTCTAAATCCTTATAGTCTCATGACACAATTGAGCAATTTTAGATCTCGTCCAAGTCCATTGTACCGATTCAATTCTCTCAACGTACGCTAGATCTGGATATCGACAAGCATTTACCTCCTTTCCACACCGACGAACCCCCTCACCTCGGCACATCACAAGAGGCGTGGTCCATTTAACTTATCCTCACCGAGAATAGAATTCGTTTTCTTAACCCGACGTTACTCTGTGGAGCCGCACATACCGTGAATCGCCATTCGAAACCAAACTCCAATACTACCCGAAACATCCGTCGAGCCCAAGCGTCTTGCCGATGTCATTGCTAAAGATAGCCACCCCTTCCTCGACTTAAGCCTCAAAAGGCATCAACTCCAACGCCTTGTTGATAGAGCGCTCAGCTCTTATCATGTCGTTCGGCGTCGCAGTCCAGTCTGCTATCTTCTACTTGGTGTCTTGTGCACCATGTCTCCAGGCAAGGCATCACCAGCAGTCGAAGTCGAGGGCGAAGAAGGAACGTCTGGAGAAGGCACGTATCCAGGCCGAAAATCCCGGATCGTATCAGCACCCGGACCCATTCAACACGAATCCATACTGGAAGGAGGAGATTATGATGGGACCTCACATAGAAGCAAAGAAGTACACTGGTGGTAGTAAGAATGCAAGTGACAAGCGTCTCAACAGTTCGGGGAAGGAAAGCACAAGTGTCGGCGGGAGCAGTACCAGGGTCGACAGCCCGAGCTCGGGTAGTTGTCACACAGCCGTTGCGGAAGAGATAAAACTCAGCTTTTCGACTACATTGTCAGATGATTGGAACCGAAAACGATATCAGAGGGAAGACGAGGAGTTATGGGGGGACGAGAGGTCGCGCACAGGTCACAAGTTGATGGACGCTATTAAGCATGCGGGATCATCGGCTGGTCGACTCCTCGAAGCCAGCTTGGGGATGGAGCCGAAAACAGTTACCAACGAAGACAGGCATAACTTCTATTTCGCCCCGAGGAACCCCCCTGTTAACGAATACCACCCTCCGATCGTGCGACAGAAGCCCACCCATAAAGATGGTAACCGGTGGATGTTACAGCCACCCCCGCCTGCCAAAATTATGGAAGGCAAGGTGCCAGTGAGCAGGAGTGGAAGCTTAGCGAGCCACATGAGCCGTAAGACGACAATGAGCGACGCACCCAGCTTGGGCCGACTAGTTCATGAAAGGGCCGTGGAAGCCAAACTTAGGAGTGGCGAGGTACCGTCAGATTTCGACTCGACATCGACAGTTCATAAGACCGTGAGAAGGAAAAACACCTCTTCAGGCCGCCGAGTTACGAGAAGTAGAAGTCTGTCATTGGAGTCCTCTGATGCATCTGATGAGCTTTCGAGGAGATTAAGCCGTCGATCTAGGCCACCAACGGCCGCTGATTTCGATTCCTCGGAGGAAGACGAATATTTCTTGCGAAGCACGGATTCTTTTGGACGGGGTAGGAGGGCGGCTCGACGACCGACATTGCAGCCAATCTCCAATTCACAGGAAAATGAAAAAGACTCCAAGGAGATTGTACCAACAAAAACAAATGAGGGACAATCACTTACTCGATCAGCCAGCACCGCACTTGCCAATGTTACGAACACCTCTGATCCGATACGATCGAAGGAGGCCCCGACTGACATACCTGGTGAGGAGAACTTGCAGAAAACCGAGTTGTCGATCGTTCTAGGCCCTGCGCTGGAAGTATCCGCATAGAGTCGTTGGGACGGGTCGTTAGCTGGATCGAACGGTGGCGTGAAGTTACATCCAACCGAAGTCACAATACCGACAAGATGAGGGATACGCCGAGTAGGCAGAGCTACTTGGGTAGATTATTGTAAGAGTAACACAACAAGGGATTCATCATGGGTTCAAAATGCATGACAACTTTGGATTGGGGTTTGCATCGGCAGGCAACGCATGGCGTACAGCATGATTCGCGTTTTAAAAAATTCTTCGGGGCTCGGTTGGGCGTTTATATTAGTGTTGCAGGCCAGTGTATTTGTAGCACAAAGATCTACAAATTTGTTGTTCGAGCGTTCGTTCTTACAATTACTACATATTTTCCGTGCCCTTTCAAGTATTGCCGTGACTAAGTAGTTGTGAGCCCCCTATGATGATCGGACTAGTCTTATGCATGAGCAACGTCTCTGTGAGGGTGTCAGTGTCCCGTACAGATCTAAGCGGACATCATATCTTTGATTTCTTTCTGCCACCATCCTACTTACTGCTATCGATGCATTATACAACCTCGATAGGATATTAATGAAGGGAAAATGTGACCCCTGCGCAATAAATCAAGGATATTCGTTAGCTTCTCCATTCCACCCACCTAAAGACTGGAGGCAATCCCCTTTCCGTTCATCCCGAGCTGATGGTTTCTTGATTGTTGGCATCTTCATCCTAATACTAATTCGCCTTATTCTGCGCTGCACCTGAGACCATGTCCAGCAAGCCAGCTGTCGTGCTCGTGCCAGGGCCTGGTCGGTCCTTGCTATGTACCGAAAGTTGGTCCGGGCATTAGAGGCGCGATCGTTCACCGTACACGTCCCGTCGCTTCCAACTAACAATGGTGCCCGACCACCTGACTCGTCTTATGAGGCAGATGTCGCGGCTGTGCGGGCAATAGTCTCCCCGCTTGTCGGTGCCAGAGAGGGCGTATTTATGTTGATGCATTCGTACGGCGGCGCCGTGGGCACTGACGCCGTTTAGGGATTCGCTCGCAAAGACCGCGAAGCCAAGAAATTTCGCGGCGGCGTCGTGCACATGCTGTACCTCTCGGGCTATCTCCTCGCCAAGGGCTAGAGCGTCTGGGAAATCATCGAGATGTCGGGCCTCATGGTGCAGATGAGGCCTCATGTCACCATCGACGAGGACGGCACCTGGCTTCCTAAGGACCCTGTGTGGGGCATGTACCACGACCTAGACCCGGAGGACCAGGAAGAGCAGAAGAGCTTGGTTATGCGGAACGCCTTCGCTTGTACGCACGGCGAGGTCGCGTACGAGGCGTGGAGGGATGTCCCGAGCACCCACGTTCGTACCACGGTTGATCGATGGGTTCCCCCTGTGTACCAGGATATTTGCGTGGCCCACGCAAAGGATGCCGGCGTGCATCTCGCTGTCAAGGTATTCCATTGCGGAAATTCGGCGCATGTAAGAATGAAGTAGCAGATTTGGTTGATCAGGCGTTGGAATCAGGATGACCTGGAAGGGGAACCTAGTAGTATTTGGGTTGATACTTTGAGTATCTCTGCCCCCTATCAGCAGTTGACTTTGTAGGTTAGATTCCAGGCCTTCTTGTTAGTGCTACGAGTTAAGTTGCAACATCATGGCGCCGTTTGATGCTAAACACCTTTGGCGTACCAGAAGTGCTTTTAGATGCCACTCCTTGAGCAGGCTCAACAGTGGCGGCATGCACGCGCAGCTGACGCCTATGGCACACTCCAGGACTGTCCAGAGACCGGCTTGCCAGACAATATCTGTTCACAGTTAGCCGGGTAATCCTTAGGCAATTTAATCCCGTTGAACTTGCCACTCCGGTTGTTCTGCCTCCAATCGCACAGTACAGTGGTTCGCAAAATGCTGCAGGCACAGATGCTAGTAGGACGATTAGCGTTTTAACCTGGGACCGTGAGACAGGATTGTGAAGACAACATACAAGATACCGACGAGGAAGATACCACAGAGCTGCAGTTTTCTCTTATTCGTCGTGTTCAAGCGCCATACCATCGGAAGAGGGAGGAACAACAGGGTGAAATCCCAAAGAATATTAGAGATGGAGATGGCTTGGTAGAATCTAGTTTTGTAGAGACAGTGCTCTGTCTCTGCTGGTATCCAAGAAGCCGAGACTGGCTTGCAGAAGAAGATCTGCAAGAACAGTACGCAGAGAAACCATACGATTAGAACACCGGCTAAGACTGCGGTGATGACCCCGAAGGCTCGAGTGACGAAGATCCGGCGAAACAGCAGAAGAATCGACATCTTTATGGCGGCAGTGCAGCATATGTATAAGATAGTATCCGTATATGTCATCTTGTACGTGCGGTTAGCCTCCTCTATGTTTACGAACGCGACAACGTATAGGGGCTGGCACGAAAGCGCCGCTCACAAGCAGGAAGTGACTGAGCTGCTCAGGGGTGAAGTCGTCCAACGGCGCCCCGCCATATCCTTGGGAACTAAACAGGAGGAAATGGCAGGTCGTGACACCGACCAGGAACGCATAACTGGTTAGGGAAGCCCAATCGTCAATCCCTAAGCTTTGGCTTCTCATGCGCGCTAGAAACCGCAACACGATCATCACAGTCGCAAAGGCTAGGAGGATGGCCGCGGTGATGATGACTTTGATACCGCCCGGTGCTATCGCGTCTACCGCCATATCTGCACGTGTTCATCGGGGGACTGGGAGTTATCAAATAGAACGAACGTGTGAAGGACAAGGGGGTCAGTCAAGACAGGACGAAAACCTTCTATCGAACGACGAATTGTGCAAAGGTGCCAGGAAGTTGACGGTCTACGTCAAGCCCAACAGGTAGCTATTAAACAGGATGGTGTTCTGCAGTCAAATGTGAGGTTGGGAGCAGCTCCAAGCAGAGAACCGACAGCTTGGGTCCGTGTAGGTGTCCTTTGAAGACATCCCTTGCAACCTTTACTTCGGTACCTTCATCGTAGTACAATAGATTTTGATTGGTTCTTGAGATGATTGTTAAATGAAGAGACTCCAGAGAGGTGGCCGAAGGTACTCCTAGCGCGGACGAGACGAACAATAGACGCGCTGTTCATTGGCTTTTATCCAGTCCGAGGTATGCTTTTTATGAGGTACCAAATAGAAGCGGGAAGGCAACTGGCGTATCCTACTAACGAAATTTTCTAGTTATGAAATATTCAGTCTCTAAACACTTTCAAGGGTACCTACCATAGCGGGAACACGTGGTTCCTAACAATGATTATTTTCAAAAATAAAGAATGTTTTATATAACATGCATTGCTTCATGAAGAAAGGTATCTCTAAACAGCAACTATTTTTTTATTTAAATGGGTTAATTGCATAAAATTTTCACACTAATTTCTAAAAACTATCAAAAATGTTATTAAAGGGAAAGATTAGAAAGGATTCTAACCTGGGGAGGTTTTCTTACATACCTGAATTCCAGGAGATTTAGTGTTTAGCCCGGAAACCTTAGGAATTTTTTTCCTTTTTAGGCTGGATACCTTAGGAATTCTTCCTTTTTAAGTCAAAAAGATCCCTTGCTCTGGGAAGCAATACATATACAAAACTTTCCTTATTTTTGGAAAAGAACCATTGTTGGGAACCACAGGTTCCCGCTATGATAGGTACACTAAGGAAGAGTGGTCTTCGTCTCAACTGTTCATCGATGACCAGACCCGTGATGTATGTTCTTAGATTGTATATACTATAACTAAAATTACCTACATACCTCCTCTATGGTATCGTATTTCAACGATGATATCTATCAATATTTCTACAGAGCCTCAAGATCGTCCTGAACTCAGGCATGATTTATATAACCTTACTACTTATGAATTCAAGGCTGGACAAGTCAAAGCACCTAAAGAGGTAGGTACCTAGGTACTTACCTAGCCGTAATCACCGTAGTTACCATTGTCGGAGGATGCCGGAAGTGGAGTCGTACTAAATCCTTCGTGTCCATCGCCGGTGGAGCGATAAGACGACTCATGATACTTGGGTACCAATAGCTGCGAATATGAATCTCATCGAGACTACCTGCACATCGCTAAACTATATTATACTCTGTAAGCTAAGTCTTTAACAATATTCAGAATTACGGATACAGATATGGCGATAGACTATTGAGTGATCTCAGTCTATTCCGGCAGATAGGAGCCAGTGGTCGGGGCATAGTGGGTCCAAAATATGGCCCCCGATCAGGGGCATCGACCCAGTATGCCTAGGCCAAATGATCACGACGGTGGGTTCAGTTAATTGGGCATTGGTAGTTGTTGTAAGCATATAACCTCATCTGGCCTGCTTCGACAGCGGCTTTCCCAAACCATATACGGTTCTAGCCAGCATAGTAGCGTGAACAAGATGCTCGAGCACTTTCTCAACACCTTTTACCCTCCCATTGAGGACCGCGCTCCACTCCCAATACTCTACATACCCGGAACGATCGCGGTGCTAGTGCTCGGCTACGCCATCGGGCCCGGTCCCATCCGGACGACCGCCGTCGGCTCTCTGCTGCTGCTCCTCGCGCTGCAGAGGCCGTACTACACCGCCGGCGGCGTGACGCTGGACTACAGCCTGTCCGGCGGCTTCGTCTTTCTCCTGTTAGAGTTCCTCGACCTGAGCATCTCGGATCCGCGCTGGATCGGCAAGCAGCAGCAGCAGCAGCCTGGGGGGCCGAAAGCCGGCGGCTCGGCGTGGCGCGACCTCGAGACGTGGCCGCAGCGCCTCCGGTGGGGCGCCCGTCTCGCCACGACGACGAGGGGCGTCGGCTGGGACTGGCAGGTCAAGAGCGTGCCGGCGCACCGGGAGCCGGACGCGCCGCGCCTGCGGTTCGCCGCGGGGCGGGCGCTGGATCTGGCGAGGCACGTCGCGCTGAAGTCGCTGGCCGTCTACGGCATCGGGTTCTGCCGGACGGTCGGGCCGGCGGCGGCGCCGTGGGCCGGCCGCCTGCTCGGGGCGGCCGAGAACTGGTGCGGCGCGGCGTGGAGCTGGAACACCATCGGGATCGCGCACGCCGGCGGCGCCGTCGCCACCGTGCTCCTGGGTATCTCCGAGCCCTGGCAGTACCCGCCGATGCTGGGCTCGCTGAGGACGGCGTGGAGCGTGAGGCAGGTCTGGAGGTACGTGTGGTGTGGAAGTGCGAATCGACTAGAACGGACGGCTAACGCTACGTACATCTAGTGTCTCGTATCATCAGATCTTCCGTAGAGTGAGTATTGTGCAGGTCCCCTACCTAGGGTCGGAAGGCTGACTCGGTTTCTGGTGTAGGTTGTGCAACAACCTGGCATTCGACTTGCGCGATTCCTCGGCTTCAAGAAAGGTTCCGTCCCCTCTCGCTACTTCCAGCTCTACCTGGCGTTTTACATCAGCTTCTGCGTCCACTGGTGGCAGCAGTACGTGACCACACGTAGCGACAAGGGTGAATTTGCGTTCTTCATGATGCAGCCCGTGGTTATTACTATCGAGGATTTCGTCCAGTGGGTCTGGAGAGGCATCGTAAGTCCCGAGCAGAAGCAGAAGCTTCGCTGGCTTGAGCTTCTGGTGGGCTATGTGTGGACGTTTGCCGCCTTCACCTTCACCCTGACACCTTACGTAAAGGGCATGACGGAGACGGGAATCATTGGTCTCGGCGGCCCAGAAGAGACGACTGCGATGATGCTTGGGCAGAGACACGGGGCTGCGTACCTTGAACAGTAACGTCGCATCCTTCCTAAGTTATAGTATGCAAAATAGTCTTATCAAAGCGAGAAAGGGGGAAGGTACCTGTATAGATGTGTGTATTTTTAATATAAATTTACAGACCTTGAAGCCACCTTAGGTAGTTTAACTTTTGGACGCCGAAGACCTCATGGATAGGAAATATAAGTACAAAAGATCTGGTGAATATGAATGAATGCCAAAGTAAGTCACAGTACATTGCCGCTATCAAATTCCATCACCACTCAGGTAAAACGACTTATCTTGCTTGGAAGACTGTGAGAGCTCTACCTCATATAATCCGCTCGAATCCCACTCGTTCCATGACCACCATCCTCCGGTTGCAAATTCTTATCCGAATCTCCATCCCTCAACCGCTCCCAATCGCCTTGGGCATGGACGGTGGTCAGGCTGAAGCCCGTGTCGGTTGGCTTGCGGAATCTGCTCCGAGATCCGGACCCGGACTCGGGTTCCTGGTTGGGTAGGCTGCCGAAGGTGATGAGGGATTTGGAACCGTGACGGTCCCACGGTTTCTTCGAGCTCGCCTGCAAGCTGTCTCCTTTTCGAACGAAGAATCGGCGTAGAGTAGGGACGGAGATGGCTATACAGCCGATTCCTATCTCCATGTTGGAAAGGAGGGCAATGTGTCCGACCCAGACTACAAAAAGGGAGTACGGCAAGTTAGCAAAACTGCTCAGTCGATACCAGCTGGACGGTGCTAAGGGGGACTTACATAGTAGATTGTCCAGGGGTGTATTGTAATGGGTGATATAGAACGCACGGATTATAGTGACGACCGACGCCCTGGTGATGACTTCTGATTAGTACTGTGTCGAGCTGGTCTACTGAGAGGAGAACTTACATGGAAGCAAAAGACAAGAGGACATAGGCTGAGACTTTTGCCTTCTTATTCATTTGTGTGTTCCAAAGTATGATACCTGGAAGCACAGCACAAGCTAGGTCGGTCGCGACAGTCGAGCCGGTGGCAGTGTGACTGAGACCAATCATCAATTCCATGGGTGCGCAGTACGCCTGACCAGAGACCACCAGCTCTGGCTTCCAAGATGCTTCTATGGGACGACAGAAGAGCATGTCTCCGATGAAGGTCACCAAGTAGGAAGCCCAGGTGATAGCAAGTAAGGCCCAAACTGCTATCCTCATCGAGTTACTCGTCCCAGCGATTCGCAGTATGGTTATGCAGATAGAGGATTTGATCGTGGCTAACGCGTGGACGTATACGAGAATCCAGATTGTGAAGTACTTCTTTCCTTCTTCGGCAAAGAATTGGTTTAGCTTGGCATCGCGAGAACCTAGCCCAACGAAGGCGGCGTAGCTCGAGAGTGTAACTGCGGCGATGTATACGACCTAACATGCTTCTTTAGTTTCTCGTACGTAGAATGTTGGTCAAGACCGATGCTTTATTCGGACGGAGTTACCATACTGTTCCCAATAACATCAAGCCATCGTCTAGACCCAATACTCTGTCTACAAGTCTAACTAGGTACAGATTCGAAGTTAGTATGCCTTGTTAGTATTATGTATGATCTGAGACACCAAGGGTTGCCTCGAGGGGGCAATAGTTTTCGAACCATGGCTTATAAAGATTTATACGCGAATATTATTAGGAAGAAAAGTGGCGTTATAAGGACGGCTAAAGAAATTACTTACTGTACGTTTTTCCAATCACGGCTAAGACTGAGAAAAAGAGAAATATCAAGGACACGACGACAATAGCAAGGGAGAGGCCCTGTAGGGGGATGTATCTGGCATTGGGGTCGACAGGAGCCATATTGCACAAAACTAAGTAGGTACAAATGTCCAAGAGAAGTTCGACTTGCAGATGAAGAGTAAACCTAGCAGATATCTGTGCTGGAATTTTCTATTATTCTTATAAGGTAGGATTATATCTACCTGACTGATTCTACATGGCCAATTCTCATCCAAGGACCATGCGTACGCCTAGTTCATTTTGCTTTTACCCCCCTTCCATCTGAAGACTCGATGAGAGAGAACCACGGGAGCTCCCGTCCTACGCTTGGGCCTATCCAACCACCCAAGCCTAGAAGGTTGAACAGAAAGCCCACAGAGAACGACGAAGCCATTTCTTGGAAAAGTGACGAGTCAATGGCAACCTTGTTAAAGTGCCAATCACAGAAGTTAGCCCAGTGGCTTCACCCCGGAACCTGGTATCCGGAATTCACAATGTTTGCCTCCGCTGATGTTTGCTCCTGCTTCGTCTTTCTCCGCGTAACCTAACGTACCGCAGAATAGCGTCACAGGAAATGGTTCGGCTCTTAACAGCATTGCAATAGTCTTATAACATCTCAACAATCTTCAGACCTAAATCCAAACGGAATATATCATTTGGAAGCTTAAGTGTGGAATCATGAGAACACGGGGTTTTCAAGTTTATTCTCTCTGCTTATGATGCAGAAATATAGGTACCTCATGTTAAATATGTTAGTGGATGGCTTATTTCCTGTGACGTTATTCTGGTACCGCTGTAGCGTTTCAGCGAAGAGATTACTTTTTTTTTCTCACCCGTTCCACTGTGGCTTGGGCTTCATGCGATGGCCTTTGTATCTCTGCGTCGAGGTCTAGAATTTCGGTATTTGGCAGTGTGATAACGTCCCTCGTGTCCTAGATCACCTTTGCTATTAAGCGATCCAAGAGCTGATAATAAGAGATTAAATCCCCCCGTTCACGTTGGACTTTGGTCTTATTATCTCTAGTTAGAATTGGCCGTTATAAGACAAATGGCTTTTCACGGCTATATCACAGCTATAAAGATGATTCGCGTCCCAGTTTCTGGTACGATCGCGATGTGCTTCCGCCACATGGCGACGATGAGACGGTTACAATGTAAGCAGCACCAAATCGTGGACTAGGTATGTAAAATATCACTAATCGAAATGCAAAATGCCGTGTGTGGAACAAGGATGGTGGTAGGACAGGCCCCCTGATTGGATTGACTTGTTGATAGCTTGAACTTCGTGTGGGAGCAGGTGTCATACGGATTATCTAAGTGAGACCTCGTAACAGCAGCCCCTATTCCTGGTGGGTTGCTTTGCCGGTTTATACGCCACCTCTTCGACTGATAATGCAGTTTTTACGTACCTAATCACCGTCTTCAGTGCCCATTATAGCCCTGCAATCCTCGCGAACTGCGTCCCTTTATAAAACGTATTACTGCAGTACCCCCACAGTGGCAAGTCTGTGGGATCTGGGAGCATCTCGAGTAACAGTATCACAAAGTTAATAAATGGTAGTACACCGGTGCCGAAAAAAAGAAAGTAGTGAATTTGTCTATTCATATTATTCATATTATTTCTATCACATTAGGTACCTCCTAGGTAATATCCAATCTGTTCTACCAATGGCCTTTCAAAACACTGTCCTAGGCACGGTGGCCTCGCTACCCATCCTAACACTGAGGAATTCCCTCTTTCTCGTTTGCGGTTGGATAATCTACAAGCTACTTCGTGCCTTGTGGAATATCTCTCCGTTTCACCCTCTCAGCCACATACCCGGGCCGAAGTTAGCAGCCGTAACGTATCTTCCCGAATTTTGGTACGATGCCGTCAAATTCGGGCGATACACCAGGGAGATCAAGAAGATGCACGAGACTTATGGTATATGCTCTAATAACAATCGAGGACGCAAGAATGTATCTAACCAACCTTTACGCTGAGTCTAGGCCCAATAGTCCGTATCAATCCAGATGAACTACACTGCAATGATCCCCAATTTGTCGACGAGATCTACGCAGGAAGCGGTCGAAAGCGTAACAAACCGCTGCACCAAGTCAGCGGCTCGACGTAAGGTCCCTCCCTCCCCTTTTCTTACATAGGTCTTTCACTTCTGCTCGACGGTCGAATCTCATCGTATTTAGTATGGAACACTCCTTTTTTGCGACCCCTGACCATGATCGACATCGCATGCGCCGTGCTCCGTTGGCCAAGTTCTTTTCCAAGAACCAGATGGCGCAACTCGAGCCACAGATCCAAGGGTTGGTCCAGCGCCTCTGTAACAAGTTGCTTGCTTGCGCGGGCAAGGACGAACCCATCGACACACAGTCGGCTTACAGCGTACGTAGAATCGATACTTGGGAACTTGCTACCATGATACACCTAAACCTCCCAGATTCCCTCTCATAGAAGCTATTGCTAACCCTAGGCGTCGTAGTGTTTTACCTCTGACGTTATCTCGGACTACTGCTTTGGCGAGAGCCTTGGGTTTCTCGCACAGGAGTCGTGGGAGCCCAATTTCCGCGAACCCCTTTACTCGCTGCTCCAGACCGTTTACATCTTCCGTTTCTTTCCGTTCCTGAAGCACACCGCTATGGCAAGTTCGTGGTAAGATACATCCACCACGCCGCATCTAGACTCGTAGCTGTTCCTGGTAATTAACGACGCTGCCAGGTTCGTAAGATATCTACCGAAAGACATGGCCTTGCTGATCCGGACATTGGACGTGCGTGTAGAAGACATCGGCGGTGCGTAGACGAGAGCTAACAGAAAACAGACCGATATTCCTAGCCAGGTCAAGAAGACCAAGATCGACATGGACGCGGGTATCGTGCGAGACCGCCCGACCGTCTTCGGCGAGCTGCTGAAGTCAGACCTTGCCCCGGAAGAGAAGCCCGTGGCCCGGCTGGTAGACGAAGCCGCATCGGCCTTGGGGGGCGGCACCGAGACGGCCAGCTGGACGCTTTCCGTCCTCACCTACCACCTCCTAACGCAACCGAAAATCATGTCCAAGTTAACCGAGGAACTCCGTGCGGCCGTTGAGGACCCGCTGTCCCTGCCCCCCTGGACCACCCTCGAGAAGCTGCCGTACTTCGGCGCCGTCTTGCAGGAGGGCCTGCGGCTGTCGTACGGCATTTCTGCCCGCAGCGCGCGAGTACCGACGGAGGAAGACCTGGTCTACCGCGGCGAGTGGATGCCGAAGGGTAGCAGTAAGAAAGTCGCCGTCGAGCACGTCATCCCCCGCGGCTACGGCATCGGCATGTCGACTGTCTTGGTCCACCACGACGAGACCCTGTTCCCGGACTCGCACGCGTTCGTGCCGGAGCGGTGGCTCGACGACAACACGCAGCGGAATAAGGGGCTCGAGCGCTACCTCATGTCATTTTCCAAGGGGAGCAGAATGTGTCCCGGAATGAAGTGAGTTCGGCCCTTCTTTTATTTTGTTTGTCTTGAAAGGTCCAACCCAGTCCGGCACTCTTGTCTTACACTAACACCGATTGACTTTTAGCCTTGCGCTGTGCGAGCTGTATCTTGCCCTCGCGGCACTGGTGTTGCGGGTATTTCCGCATATGCGCTTGTTCGAGACGACCGAGGAAGATGTCAGGTATGACCACGACATGTTTGTGCCTTTGGTGAAGGGTGGGAGTAAGGGTGTTAGGGTTGTCGTCGTGTGAATTAGTTAGAGTTAGTTAGAGTCGCTCGCTCTGGGATGCTATTCTCAAGCATATATGGAAGCGGTGGGAGTTTGTTACTAACTAGGAGTGGGAGGGTGAAATTCTCTTCGTACCTATTGGTAATTCAGGAGTTGGAGAAGTTGTACATATGGGGTGGTACATATTTTGAACAACTTCAGATAAGTCCTTTCAAGCTTAAATTAATACGGTCTTAGGGGATACAGATGAATGAATATCGTTTCTGCATATAAGCCTCTCTAAAGAGAGTATGCTAAGTTCTTAAGGACCACTAAAGGGGATAGATATCTCCATTCACTCAATAAGCCTTTCCCGAGCACAGAACTCGGTAACTTGGGAGACGGTGAGGTAGCATTGCTAGATTTCAGTCTCGGAGTAGTTTTCAAATACTGTACCAGTATCAGATTAGGTACCTTTTCTGGACGTGATCATATGGGATTAGCGCACCGCCTACCAAGTGTGTCACTACTCATCTCCGCCGTAGAGTACAACCGGCTCCTGCTCCGTAGCAAGCGTGAAATGACATTTTCCTTTTCGTAATACAATCCTAACGCCGGTATCCCACACCATGCCATGACCCTATCGTTAACATGCAACATACAACTCCAGCTCCTGTGAATTCGACACGTCGTAGTCGTAGCCCGAAGGCGGTGTTATAGGTGCATACCACCCTCCGGATCGTCGACATCGTCGTCGTCCCGGGGCGGCAGACGGCTCACCAGCTGCCGCAAGAGCTCTTCTTCATCCGGACTCATATGGCCTAACGTCCCGGTCTGGAACGTGCCGTCCTGCCACGCCGGGTGCGCTGCCTCTCCATTTGTCGCGTGTCCGTTCACCCCGTTCGTCTGGTTGCCACCCGCATCGGCAGCGTTGCTACTATTCGTAGGATCGGCTTCTGCCTCTTCCTCGTCGGGCTTGCCCTGGAACTCGCGCCAGCTCAGCCCGCGGCCCTCGACTTCCTTGCGTATCAGCTCGATGCGCTCCTGCATGCGGCCGATGACGGCTTCGTTCTCCGCGATGGCGTCGACGCAGTCCTGGTCCGGCTGCGCGAGGCCGCCCTGCTGGCCGAGCGTCGGCGCCTGTCCCTCGGCGTAGGGCTTCAGCTCGGCGTTGGAGTAGTCGAGGTGGGCTATCGAGTTGCGCAGCTCGGCGACTTTTAGGGCGAGACTTTCGGAGGGGAGGTCCTTTAGAGCTTCGGCGAACCGGGCTGGGTTTATGGATTGCGAAGACATAATGATGCTGGCTAGAATACTTGGATTTTCATTGGTGTCGTCATATGAGGTGGAGAGTTGGAGAGTTGGAAAGTCGAGGAATATCAAAGCTCTCAACTTAACGTTGTTTGATGCTGTCGCAATGTAGAAGCTGCCTGGAGAAAAAGTACGTACAACGGTAAATTTATGTAGCTATTGAGTACATGCAAGTAAGCTGAGCGACATCATGCTTTATCGATAAAGACTTTAAATTCCATTCTGCGGGGTCTTAAGGGAGCTTGGGCCACAAAGCTAAGTGCGGGACATGCAGGTAGCAATAGCAAGATCGTCGGTCCCTATCTCTTTCCCCACCTCGCCGTCTTGGGCAGTTCGAGCTTCGGCTGTTTTCAAGGAGCCCCAAGCGATGTGATAAGCTCCTTGTATTCGGCATCTTCCTACTACCCCATTACGTACATGGCCGTCTTATCTACTATGAAGGCATCATGTCGAGTCGAATTGGCCATTCAGAGCTGGTGTTCCCCGCAGGATGAAGCCTATCATTGAGAGTAGGGGGTTGGGGTAGCTTGTTAAGCTGGCTGGTAGACCAAAGCATTCAAGTTGCCGTCGCATCTCCGGTACTGATTCCCGGAAACTTTCCAATTTAAATTTGTATCTTGATCTTGAGTTTGTTAGAAGCCGACCTGAACTTCAATTGTGCGTGGTGTGCCTTGTAACAACGCAATCATGGTGCCCAAATTGGCTCTTGTAGCCGCCGTTCTGTCGACGGGCACTCTTGCTCGCTCTCTTCTTCAGAATGGAGCTCAAGAAGTGCTCGATGATGTCGCCTCGTCCGAATTCAAGTGTGATATTCCGCCAGCGCTAGACCCTTCGAAGGACGGACTGCCATCCGCGAAGGATGTCTTCTCCGATCACGAGGCATTGATGCTCCAGGTCAAGAGGCACGGAACGATCGTAAAGGTGCCTTCAATCTCGTACGACGATAATGGAGAGCCTGGAGAGGATCCTAGGTGGAACGTGTTCTACGAGCTACATAGAACTTTTGCTGCCTTATATCCTAATCTGTAAGAAGAGGTTGTGGCCCTTTACTGCCTCTTTCAACTAACCAGCCCTTGTAGCCATCTTCGAATGGGCCGTGAGACTGTGCATACTTTCGGTTTAGTATATACGATTAAAGGAACGGACCCTTCGCTCAAGCCCTTAATGCTAGCAGCGCACCAAGACGTGGTGCCCGTTGCTGATGCCTCGACTTGGAAGTATCCACCCTTCTCTGCTTACTTCGATGGAGAGTGGTTATGGGGACGAGGAGCTTCGGATGACAAGAACAGCTTGACTGGTCTTATGTCTGCTCTGGAGACACTGCTATCCAATCCTGACTGGGTACCCAAACGAACTATAATCCTTGCGCTCGGATTCGACGAGGAATGCTCTGGTCGTCGAGGCGCTGGCTACATTGGAAAATATCTAGAAGATCTGTACGGCCCCGATTCGATGGCAATGATACTCGATGAAGGAGGAATGGGGTTGCAACTTCTCGGCGGTGATACACTATGTGAGTAGCGTGGAGGTGTGGCCTTATGTGCTTGAGCTGACCATATATCATAGACGCTCTTCCTGCTGTTATGGAAAAGGGTCACGTCGATATTTGGCTGGAACTCAATGTTAACGGAGGTCATTCATCGACGCCTTACCCACACACGGGAATTGGCATCATGTCTGAATTTGTCACCCAGCTCGAATCTAACCCGTGGAAGCCCAAACTCATCAAGGACTCGCCAATCTACAATCACTTCGTCTGCCAGGCGAAGTACTCACCAGATGCCTCACCAAAGATCACCAAGTTGATTAATAAGGGAGACTTGGAGACATTGACAGACGAACTAGCAACGATTGATAGGGCGACTCAGTATCGTATACAGACTTCCCAGGCCGTGGATTATTTCATCGGCGGTGTAAAAATCAACGCTATGCCTGAGTACATCAAGATCGGAGTCAACCACCGTGTAGCACCCCAGGATTCGATAGCAACGGTGAAGGCCAATATCCTAGAACAGATCAAACCCATTGTCAAGAAGTACGGGCTGAATGTCAGCGCATTCAAAGGAGAGAGCCAGAATCCTGAAATTGATCTTGATATAGAGGACGGCGTCGTTGACCCGATGTATGAGGTGGATTATAACGGCACGCTTATACTCAGCTCGTCCCAGCAGACTCTAGTCGCGCCCATCTCGCCTACCTCTGGACCAGTCTGGGATATCTTCTCCGGGACGATCCAGCACAGTTTTGCCTTTGAAGGCGGAAAAGTTGTTCCAGTAGGAGAACTAATGACTGGTAACACAGATACTCGTCATTATCTGAGTAAGTAAAATCTGCGATGGTCTTTGCCCTTCACATGTTTGATGCTGGTCGCTAACCTTTGCCAATGCAGACTTGACTGGCCATGTATATCGCTGGACGCCTACTCGCCAGGGACAGGTTGTTAATGCCCACACTGTCGATGAGCGGGTGAATATGAAATCGCATATGGAGCTCGTGCGATTTTACTATGATCTCATCAGGAATTTTGACGCTTTTCCTGTCGCAACTCTCGAGAATCGACTAGGTTTTGGAGAGCTGTGATTTAAAACAAGTGACTATAGAAAAATGACAGGTTGAGAGTGGTTTCTAGTTGATGGAAGTTGTCAAATCTTTATGATACAATCCTTAGCTTTTTATGGGATAGTTAATGCAGCTATATGATATTGTAAAACTCGGGGCCTGTAAGACCTAAGTTAGCCCGTACCTCTAGTTGATTTATGCGTCTCACAGGTACATTGGAATTAGTCAACTGCCGCTACTCACCACCCGCGCAATTCCATATTTGATATGTGAAGATTTCTTGCAATTTTTCGGCCGACTGCATATATCCCACGTTCAACCACCTCATGGACGTCGGAAGATTAAAAAGGTTGAGCGGCATGATGGTATGATCACTGTACCATGCCTATTCTCCTCACATTTACTCCGCCGTCAAGTTTTCGCCTTGGCTTGCGGGCGGTTGTAGGCAACTCGGGGAGGCTGCTAACATCTTCGGCCCGTTCGTTTTCGACACGGCATTTTGTCTCAGAATTATGCCCGCAATATAGCAGTAGAGGGGCTGTAAGCCCAATAACCATTCTAAGGGATCGCCACTCACGAATTACCACGCCTCGCGTATCCGTCCGAACACTATCTGATAAATTCCGCGCAATTACACATTATACGAGCCTACCCGATTCATACGAAGACCTCCATGGGCTCCCGTTCCGAAAAGAGGACCTCAACCAGAGGGAAGTCAACCAGATATTTGGGGCGCATCTTCCGGCCAGGCAAGCCAACGAGCTTTTAAGAATATTGCATGGTCGCCGAGTAGCAGGAACCCTGAACGATCCGAATCTTCAGGTAAATACGGCACAATTTACCGCTACAGACAAACGAATAGCTTTACGATACCTGCGTGAACATATCCCCGTGGATGAGGTAATCAACGCGGGTCTGCGGGCCGAAGACGAGCTCAGATTTATCGAGGCGCAAGAGCAGAAGCGAGGGGATGAGAATGCTGAGCAGCAGTTCGAGGAAACTGGTCGGCAAGATCCCCCTTCCGACGCAGTAGTTGATAAGGTAGAGGTTCCAACCGGACGGCTCCCGAAAGCACCGAAAAGCAACTCCCCTTACGGAGAAAGCCCCTTCGATCGAATCCGCGCCCGGAACATCGCGAAGCGCGAGGCGGAGGAAAAGCGATTAGAAGAAGAACGGAAGAAGCGCGAGGAAGAGGAAGCCCTGAGCAACATTGGAACTCTACAGACTGAGCAGCAGCAGCAGCCAAGGGAACTGAGTCCACGCATGCAGAAATGGATAGCTCGCGCGACATCTGACCTCAAGGAACCACCAAAAATGAAGGCTTGGGAACGCCTACTCCCTTCTCTTGCGATGACCATCTTGGTTTGTGCAGGATGCGCTGCGTACGCTATCATTTACACGCCACCTAGGCGAGCAGGAAGATTGTGGCCAGATATACCTCCAGCGGCGGCGACTTGCCTCGCCCTCATTGGAATTAACCTCACAGTCTGGGTCTGCTGGAAGCATCCGGCGCTTTATGGAATCTTCAACCGATACTTCATCCTAGTACCCGCAACACCCAGACCATTCCAGTTAGTTGGTGCCATGTTTTCCCACCAGAGTTTCAGCCACGTTGCCTTCAACATGGTAGCGCTCTGGTTCTTCGGCACTCGACTCCACGATGAGATCGGTAGGGGATGTTTTCTTTCCATATACTTGTCTTCCGGAGCTATAGGGTTTATGGCTAGTCTGGCGAAACTGGTGCTCTTCAGGGGCCTGGAGCTTACGACGCTCGGGGCGTCGGGGGCGATTTACGGTGTCATGACGGCGTTCTTCTGGCTGCACAAGTTCGACGAATTCAAGCTGTTCGGATATCCACCCGATCCGATGTCCGGCCCGCAAGGCCTAGCGTTCATCGGCCTGTTACTCGGTATACATGTCCTTCCCTTAACCAGGCCCTTGTCCAGGGCGAAGGTGCACAACGTCGACATAACTTCGCATCTCGGAGGTATGCTGGCTGGCGTGGCCGGCATGGACCTAGTTAAGAAGCATATGGATGCGAAGGCGAGGGCGAAGGCTGAAAAGCTGAAGACCATACATGCACTTGGGACAAGCTTAAACAAATGATCTAGGTACTGATCTTTCATTTCCCACGTACAGTTGCGCATACGCGGACTACAGCTGCGCGGGGCTTGTATAACATTGTATACATGTATACGATAGAGGTTCCATATCCAAAGCGTCTGGGCATCATTGGCGATATCCCATGCGGACTCGAAAAAGTCCAACATGAAATCATATCTCCAAAGAAGCATCACCCCGGGTCTACGGCACCCAGGTCTTTTGGATACTGGAGTAGCAACTCTGCTTACCTGTATGTAGGGAATTGACATATGCACAGCATACATCTATTCATTGGTGAATCGGAACTTAAACACGTATGCGCTCTCGTCCACCAATATGCGTATCAAGTGTCGGCTGAGCGTTGACGCGTGTCGTACCCAATGACATTCACTGGTATTCATTGGCGGGAGAAAGTAGGTCTTGGATGAGGCTGCGAGAGCTAACGAGGCCTCCCTTTGTAGGTTAGGTGACATGGGCGGTCAGCACATGCTTGCAGCTCCCTGCAAGTAGCCCCTAGCTTGCTGGCTTGGCCCGTTGTCGCTAGGTAAATTGGGATGAGCCGTCTAGCCGTGGGCTTGTGGGCTGGTGGGCTGGTGGGTTCCAGGTAATCAAGATTGTGACGGTACAAATACCACTGACCACTCGTCGTCATCGTAAAATTGATCCCCTACTCCACTTTCCTCCAATGAGACACTGCAGCGCTTGCATGCTGAAGCTCGCCTAGCTCGTAGCTGGTTTGCTGGGTTGGCTGGCTGGCTGGTGGGCTACAGGAAGGATCGTCACTGCTGACAACGGAAAACTGCTGATCGTGAGATTTCATTCCTATTGTTTTTATTTTATTCGGAATCGGCACAGCTGTCTCACATTCAGACCTCTTGGCCCCCCTTTCGCCCAATTTCTGTTTCCTTTGGTCCTGTGAAGCCTGAACCTGCATGTAATTTTTAATTGCGATATATCGGCATATTTGAAGCTCAATTCCTCTTTTTTTTTCTCCCGTCCTGCTAGCCGTTCGAGTCTTCGAGTTCTCGAGCTGCTTCTTGGCATACGTCTTAAGTTCCCGTTTTATTTGGTGATACCCTGCTTTCCCACACCAGTCGCGTCTCCCTATCGACATTACTTGATTCTTTGCTCTAGTGCATGTAACCGAGATTTGGGTTTCAATATTTCCCAGTTGTGCGACTGGTCCTATAGGATTCTAAACAAAGCAACCTATCGCGTTCAACTCCTCGAGCTCCCTTCGTGCTACCCATTTGAGACCGTGTCTGTATGTAAGTTGGAGGCTCAGCCCTGATCTCTGCCTCGTCAGCACCTGTCAGCCACACCGACTTGCGAATCCTCCCGTCTACCTCTTCTTGGGTAGAAATCATTACATTGCGACGACTTTAGGTCGAGAAACTGTCACCAGAGCATCGTCGAAGCGCAAAACATCATGGCTGCACACGAGCACGATCAGATCCTCCCCGAAGAGGATCCGCGCAACCCCTATGCTTCTTCGAACAGATGGAGACATCAGGAGTCGTCTGCGTTTGCCCGCGCTGCTGTCGCGCGGGATCCTCATGCCCCGACCGCGCATACGAGAGATCTATCCGACTATCTCCACTCCACGAGAATCGAAGGCAATCGACCCGACTCTAATGGGGCCGGAAACTATCAACCAATTGTTGTTGGTAGCAGTGATGGCGCACACGATGGGATTGGCCTACAAGACGGGAAGGAGGTTGTATGTGGCCCCTTGCTGAACTATCGACGTATGGAGGGTAGAACCTGGCACGGCAGCGTTTTGCTTGTCACCAAGGGCGGAGGCAAAATCCAGGACTTTCAACCTACGCTGAGCCTTGGCCGCGTTACGGTAGCTTCGGGGCAGCAAGGTCTAATCCACGAGGGATCTGCGGTTAACGGTGCTGCTGTGACGGCCGTCCAGAGTGATCATGGTACTGATGTTGCCGGTGTCTGCCTCTATTCCGACCCTAGGAGCACATTCTGGCAGTTCGACCTGGCTTGTGATATCGCCGACACGGAAGCGAAATGGGCATACTCGATTGCCGACGTTCGTTACAAAAGCGCTACGAAACCCAAAACGAACTACTTCTATATTCCCGCCATCGACGAATCGATGCGAATGATGTTCCATTCCTGCAACGGCTTCAGCGTGGGCACAGACGAAGATGCCTGGAGTGGTCCAGCGCTATGGAACGACGTGATGAGAAGCCATGCTCAGGCGCCTTTCCACGTCATGATTGGCGGCGGAGATCAGATCTATAACGATGGCATCCGAGTAAAGGGGCCTCTGCGGGAATGGACAGATATAGGCAACCCGAAGAAGAGACGGGAGTTTCCCTTCCCCGAGAGTTTACGAGAAGCGTGTGACGATTACTACCTGAACAACTACATTCGGTGGTACTCTACTGAACCATTCGCAGCTGCCAACGGGCAGATACCGCAGCTGAACATTTGGGATGACCACGATATCATTGACGGTTTCGGGTCGTATGTCAACGAGTTCATGAAGTGCGATGTCTTCCGAGGTATTGGCGGTACTGCCCACAAGTATTATATGCTTTTCCAACATCACCTACCGCCTCCCGCCTCGACTTACACATCGGATGCGCCCGAGACGACGACACACGGACCGGAGCAGGACCCAAAGCAGCTTGTTGACACGTATGTTAGGCAGCAAGCTTTTGACTCGTCTTATATCATCGGTAGCAAACCTGGACCGTATGTCGCCGAACACTCGATGAATATGTTTGCCAAACTCGGGGCTAGAGTTGCGTTCCTGGGCATTGATGCTCGTACCGAGCGTACACGACACCAGGTCAACTATCCCGAAACGTACGAGATGATCTTCGGTCGGTTAAGGGACGAGCTTGGCTCTGCCATTGCTGCTGGTGAGCCCTTCAGACATTTGATCTTGCTGTTGGGTATTCCGATTGCGTATCCGGTAAAGATGCCCACGACCTCTGAATAATTGTAAATCACTAACGATGCTAGCGACTCACATGGCTTGAGAACGTGTTCAGCAGTCCTCTAATCGCGCCTGTCAAATTCCTGAACCGAAGATTCGGGTTTGGTAAGTTGAAGTACATACTTGCTTAAGTATCAGGATTATTTGTTGATGATTTACTTAGGCGGTGGTGTCTTTAACCACTTTGACGGCAGTGTAGATCTTCTGGATGACCTGGATGATCATTATACGGCCAGGACTCACAAGAAGGAGCGGAATGCTATGGTTAAGCGTTTCCAGGAGATCTGCGCAGAATTCTCAGTTCGACTCACCATTCTCGGAGGTGATGTCCACTTAGCTGCGCTCGGACGGTTCTACTCGAACCCAAACCTGCATATTCCTGTCGAGAAGGACCACCGTTACATGGTCAACGTGGTATCCTCTGCGATTGTCAATAAGCCACCGCCGGCGGCGATCGCCAATCTCTTAGCAAGCCGCAACAAAATCCATCATCTGGATGCGGACACCGATGAAACCCTCATGGCTCTCTTCGATAAGGACCCGGGTAATTCTACCAAGACACGGTCATCAAACAACGTCACTATGCCTAGCCGAAACTATGCTATTCTTACGGAGAACTCGCCGAATAACTACGAGGCCACTACTAATGGTCACGCAGAGGCAAATGGGGACTTATCAGAAAACCAATTTGACGGGAAGGATGGCCACTCATTCTTATCCCAAGGTGAATTTGGTGCTGGGACTAAGCACAAAGCGGCAGCGTTCGAAACGCATGGCAAAAACCATGACGGCGCTCTCGACGTCTGCATCCGGGTGGAGATCGACCAACACGATAAAGAAGGCAAGACCGAACCGTACGGTCTCACGATCCCGGTTCTTAACTACGAGGCCGGGAAGTTCGGAAGCAACGCGCATACTCACCATCTCCGTCACCACCGAAGCCGACCGGATACAGCCGGGCACCCGAGTACGAGAGCGCCAAGCACGGCCCCTTCGATACCGGTCTCTGCGCCGGAAGCTGGCCGCTAGAGGTTAGGCGGGCTGTGCTGTGGTTGATTGGTGCGTAAGTGGGTTTCTCAAACGGAACGGTTGTTTTCGGGCATACGCTATACTATAATCTGCAGCCGAAAGGGAGACGGGTGTGCGTGTCGAATAGGCCGGTGGGGACGTGGTCGCCTTGGCCTCTACTTCCCGAGGCACTGTTGAGGAATAACTCAAAAAGGGTGTTTATGAGAGGAAGGAGAAAAATAATACCCCTAGAAGGATGATTATTGAATCGCGTTGGTTTGGTTTTCGAGACCCCTTTCTCGTAGCTTTGTACTTTTATTGTGTACCGCTAAGAATCTTGTTTGTTGTCCACAAACTCATATAGGAGATGTCAAATAAGAAAAGCTGATAAGCTTCAGTCAGGGATATGAATCCAACCGTTCTAATCGGACGATGTCGAGTGTTGAGCTCAGAAGAGCTCATGCCGAATTCGGCTTGCCTACAGCTAATGTCGAGCTCCCGATTGGCTCCATCCTTTCAATTGGGACTTCTACGGCTCTGCCCCGCAATGTGGTTTGGTTATGCCGTGACAAAGCGAGCCCAAACATCATCATCGGAGTTGGGAGGCCGATAGAGAGCTTCTACGATTCAATATTTTTCTACTACAAAAGGCAATTGTAACCTACCTAGGTACATGTAGCTGTGTAAGCAGGTTACCTACCTCTAAGATAATAATAGCTCATTACGTTACACACCTTTTTCCATATTCCAAGATACCCATTGACTTCATCTGGCTAGGTACACGGCCAGAGTCGACCTGTTCCTGCTTCATCAATTGAGACAAGTGTTTGCTTGAGCTCAAATTTGCGACATGGCGTCTGCGCAAAAGAGCTACGGCCTTGCTAGGGCATTGCAGCAAAGCTCAGGTCTGCCTTTGAGAGTCTGTTCGAGATGTCTACCGAGTTTCAGGTCGCCGAGAAATATGAGGGTGTTGAGTACGACCAGTGCCAGGACGACATCGCTGGCTGCTTTCAAGATACCCAAAGTCACAAACGAGCCCAACGTAAGTATTCGTATCCTGTCTCGAATATTGTTATTTGGATAAGGTCGAGAACTAATTGCAACACGTAGCACAATTATGCGAAGGGATCGGCACAGAGAGAGGGTCTCCTTTCAGCAGTGGCGACACAGCAGAAAAACGGCACAATAGATATTCCTCTCGTAATAGGGGGCAAAGAGGTGCATAGTGCCAACACCGACTGCCTATAGTACTCTAAGCTTACCAATTGATCAGGTTAAAACATCGGAAACATCTAAACAGTACAACCCCTCCGATCATGCTACGGCGGTAGCCAACTATTCCCTTGCAAAGCCTTCTGATGTAAACAATGCCATCGATGCCGCCCTAGCTGCGAAGCCAGCTTGGGAATCCCTTCCATTCGCCGACAGGGCGGCCGTCTTCCTCAAGGCAGCCGACCTAATCTCTACCAAATATCGATATGAAATAATGGCCACCACAATTCTCGGCCAGGGCAAGAACGCGTGGCAGGCCGAGATCGACGCAGCAGCTGAGCTATGCGACTTCTTGCGTTTCAATGTCCAGTACGCCGAAGAGCTGTATGCCCAACAGCCCGCCCACAACTCGCCTGGTCTGTGGAACCGTATAGAATACCGACCCCTCGAGGGTTTCGTATACGCCGTCAGCCCCTTTAATTTCACGGCCATCGGAGGCAATCTGGCTGCCCTGCCCGCGCTACTGGGGAATGTGGTAGTCTGGAAGCCTTCCGACTACGCAGTCGCGGCGGGATACCTGCTGCACAAGATCCTACTAGAGGCGGGACTGCCCCAGGATGTTATCCAGTTCGTGCCCGGAGACCCCGAGAAGGTGACCAAGGCGGTGCTCGAGCACAGGCAGTTCGCCGCGCTGCACTACACGGGCAGCACGGCCGTGTTCCGCAAGCTGTACGGGCAGATCGGGGAGGGCATCGCCGAGGGGCGGTACACGAGCTACCCGCGCATCGTAGGCGAGACGGGCGGCAAGAACTTCCACATCGTGCACCCGTCGGCCGACATCCAGAACGCGGTGGTGCACACGGTGCGCGGCGCCTTCGAGTACTCGGGGCAGAAGTGCAGCGCCACGAGCCGGGTGTACGTGGCCAAGTCGATCTGGCCCGAGTTTAAAGAAAAGCTCATCAAGGAGACGGAGGCGCTCAAGGTGGGCGCGCCCTGGGACCCGGAAACGTTCATCGGCCCGGTGATCCACCGGCAGAGCTTCGGGAAGCTCGCGGGCGTCATCGACGAGGCCAAGACGGACCCGGAGCTCGAGCTGCTGGCGGGCGGGCGGTACGACGGAGATAAAGGCTACTTCGTGCACCCGACCGTCTACCGGACGACGAACCCGGCGCACCGGCTGCTCAGCACGGAGCTGTTCGGGCCGGTGCTCACGGCGTACGTGTACGACGACGCGGGGGGCGAGCAGGCGTTCCTGGACGCTTGCGCGCTCGTCGACAAGACAAGCGCGTACGGGCTCACGGGGGCGGTGTTCGCGACGGACCGCGGGGCGATCCGCAGGGCGGAGGACGCGCTGCGCAACGCGGCGGGCAATTTCTACGTCAACTGCAAGAGCACGGGCGCGGTGGTGGGCCAGCAGCCGTTCGGCGGAGCGCGCGCCAGCGGCACCAACGACAAGGCCGGCTCGGTCAACATCGTCGGCCGCTTCGTGAGCCTGCGGAGCATCAAGGAGGAGTTCCTGCCGAGCGGGACGGTGGCGTATCCGAGTAATGAGGTCTAAGGGGGGGAGTGGCCGGGAGAGGGGGGTGGGGGTGGGGGTAGGAGTGAATGGGGTGCGTGGTCTAAAAGGCTGAACGGCTGGTTGGCTGGGAAGGGCCGTGGGTAGATATTGGTCTGGTATAGGTACCTGCTGCATTCTTATGAGGTACCTAGGAGGCGGCTGCTTCGTTTCGGGGGCATCTAAGAGGTGGTTGATGTGGAAAATGAGAAGAATGAATAAAATACTATTTTGGCATCTAATATGACGTGGGGCCGTGATGTTTGTAGTGAGACTTGGTCAGATAGACAAGATTTCATGGATTAGGATTTTAGTGAAGGCCGTTCAGGAAGTGAGTCGGTTTTCCGTGAGGTGTAGCTTGCTAGCTCCAGCTCCTATATCGTGGCACCTTTTCTATAAAGATACATAACAACCCAAATGCATGGCTAAGCGTGATGCCATGGCATTCAGAAATGGTACTCGACACTCTTGGGGAGACCTTGCTATTTAAATAGCTTCATATGTGAAAAGGATATACATATCGGTGAGAACACTCCAGGGGGGGGGGGGGGGATAATATTGGCTCAGGAGAGGGCTGGAGGGGGTAGTTAAGACGCTGCTCCAGGCCTGAGTTTCCAAATAGGTCGTTCTGAAGGGGCGTCTTACAAACACAAAAGAAAGCAAACGAACCTGGGAAAGAAAAAAAGAAAGTAGAAATAGAAAAATAATACCATTGCGGGGGTTCGAACCCCGGTCTCCAGGGGATCAACGTATTGTTTGAAAACCTGGCATCCTAAACCACTGGACGACAATGGTCTAGTGTATCGTCTTAATACCTCTGATGGAATGTGATGCTACTAAAGTTGTTTATATGTCGTACGTTTGTTACTCTTGTCCAGTACATTATTAGTACGTACGGGTAAGTACATCCTCCTATTTGATGTTTGACTCCCTCTGCAATGCCAACCTGCTACAGTTACATAATGATACCCAATGTGTGGAAAGTCCTGGCTTTGGTCTACGGGCATTCATAGTTCTATATCACACGCCACATCTTTGAAATACAAACTTGGGCGTTGTGAATCCCATTCACCTTGAGATTAACAGACTAGACATTATTCATCTCTACGTCAAGTTACAAATAATGTTAATCAACCCTTTTAGATAGACTCATATCTATTCACTCTATGTTCATTAGAAGAGACTTGGCCCGGAGACGGTTATTCAAGATGTCAAGTCGTTTGCAGTATCGTATCAAGGTGTTAGTCACCTCTGATATATCCTCATGTCATCGGTGAGTGATGTATCTAACCAAATCATTAAGAGTGAAATAATATCAAGGACGCCGGTATCCGGAGAATATGATAGTACGTGTGCGGTCTAACTGAGAGGATGTCGTCGTTACACTCACAGAATTCCGGGGATGACTGGCTGCATCTCCTGATGTGACACCACAGCATGTATGTGCAACGCAAGCTTGTGCCATTTCTGCAGTATTTTAGAGTAAGATGTATCTTTGGTTTCACATTTGACGGATGGCCTCGTGGACTTTGTCATTGCCCACGTGTGTATGGCCCTGCATGGCTATTACACGCTGCATTATAGCAATAGGTGCCTTAGATGACATGGAGCAGATGGCACCACGTATTAAATCCAAGACGGAATCATGACCAACCACACATTGATCTGCAAATGTGGAAACGTCGTAGTTGAGGCTCCCTAAGCCTGGGGACGATGCTCTCAGGCAACAGTACAGTGCCTGGGGAACTGTCGACCGCTTACCACAACTGGAATTCTGCCAGATACCTACCAGATACACACATTGGCAATTTACATCGCATAAACATAGCACATTTTTTTTTTCATTCAATCACACGTCTAGAACTAGTTTTCAGATTTTCAGACGTTGCATCGAAGAAGGACCTACTATCTAGGTACTTTTACAAGACAAATCGTTGTACCTCTGTAATTCTACCTGCATATCTGCATCAAGCCGTCATGCCGACGACAAGGGCAGCCGCCAAAAAGCGAGCTGTCACAAAGATCGGCGGTACCTCTAAGCAAGCCACCAACCCCAACTCCAACTCCAACCCCAACCCTAGCTCCGGCTCTGCCGCAAAGCGTCGTCGTGATGATGACCAAGACGCGCCTAACGCTACCCGCCCAAAAAGGCCTCGGACTGCCGCAGCGCCAAGCCGGGCAGACGCTACCGTGCATAGCGCGAGCCCTACCCTGAACACCAGGCCGTCCGAGAAGGTGAACGTGTTCGTGTTCGGCGAAGGGAGGTTCGGCGAGCTCGGCCTCGGCAACCAGAAGCACGGCGGCAAGAAGCCGATCAACGTGAAGCGCCCGCGCCTCAACCACAACTTGCTGCCCGACGAGGTCGGCGTCGTCCAGGTCGCCTGCGGCGGCATGCACGCCGTCGCTCTGACCGCCGACAACAAGATCCTCACGTGGGGCGTCAACGACCTCAAGGCGCTGGGTCGCGAGCCCGTCTTTGTAGATCCGGGATCCGACGACGACGGCGATTCCAATACTAGCGATGACGATGATGACTACAAAGCTCTTGATCTAGGCGAAAGCACTCCTGGCGAGGTTGATTTCAGTGCTTTCAGTGAAGTCCCCCAATTCGTTCAGGTCATGGCTACGGACTCGGCGTCATTCGCCTTGACTGAAACCGGGGATGTCTATGGATGGGGGACGTTCAAGGTATGCGGGAACAAGTCGAGTAGTATCCGAAGACTCTCCTAACTGACTCATTTTTCAGGGCTCTGATGGTGTTTTGGGCTTTACGAAGGACATCCATATGCAAGCGACCCCCATGCAGGTAGCCGGGCTAAAGGACATCAAATCCTTGGCGGCCGGCACGAACCACATGCTAGCTCTGGATAAGAACGGAAAGGTCTTTACCTGGGGCTACGACGGCGAGTTCCAGCTCGGTTGGAAGCCAGCCTCGAGACATTCAGGACCCAAGGCGACGCTCGAACCCCACGTCTGCGGACGTTTCACGAAGAAGAACCACGCGGTTAAGATCGGAGCGGGATCTTACCACAGCTTCTACATCGACAACCACGGCAGACTATACTCTTGGGGCTTGAACAACTTCTCCCAGACCGGACATCCCGACCGCGCCGGTAAGGATAACGCCATAGTCACCACCGCCAAAGTCGTCCGAGCTCTTCGCAACTACGAAATCGTCCACGTCGACGGCGGCGAACATCATTCCGTGGCGTGTAGTGCCGACGGCGAGCTGTTTACCTGGGGCAGAATCGACAGTCACCAGGTTGGCTTGCCGGAAGAAGCGTTCAACGAAGAGAATGCGTTGATGGGCGAGAATGGAAGGCCGCGCATCCTCATCGAACCTACGATCATCCCTGGTAAGTACCTACCTACGCTTAGTACCGATGCCTTCAGCCTTTTTAATCAGTCCCACAGATGTGCCCGCCATCTTTGCCGCTGCTGGCACCGACACGACCATCGCCATCACGCCCGAAGGGCAAGCATACAGCTGGGGCTTTTCGGAAAACTACCAGACCGGGCTGGGAACGACCGACGACGTCGAGACGCCGACTCTCATCGATAACACTGCCGTGCGCGAAGAGAAGCTCGTGTGGGCTGGCGCAGGAGGGCAGTACTCCATGTTGGCCTCGGTCAAGGAAGGCTGATGGCGTGCTTTGAGATATTGTCTGGCTGCGCGCTCGGATTTAAGCCCCTGAGTCTGCTCTGCCAAGACCGGCTCCCCGATGAGACCTGCGGGATGGTCTCCGCATCCGCTAACACCTACGGCTGATCAGCTCAACGGCCATCTTGAGCATCTTGTATATCACCTTAACATACCCATCTCCTGTACAACCTCACACAAAAATGCTGAGCGTAATAATCCCTATACTGGATCCGCCGCGCTGCAACATGCTCTAACGGCTGGCCCACGACTACGCGGCTGCTGTTGCCGCTCTGTACGATCCTTCTTTAAGGCCGTGACAGGTGGGCTTTACAGTAACACCGTGCGCATGGCTAGTCAATCTACACAGCTCCCCAACAGTTCTCTGAACTCCTCTTAATTTTCTGTCTCGTTATCCCGCACTGAGCCAAGTTCAGTTCGATGGTAACATGCTCGTGGCAAACCCACAGTTCCTCTTGTGAGGGCCACGTCGGAGCCGAGGACCGCGGAACTACGCGTTGCGTATATTCTTGTGTTAGGAGGTAGGTACATAGATTTCTGGAATTCATCGCATGGCAAAGGCGTTGGAAAAAAGTATTTAACTCAATACAATGATAAGTTAAGTAATTTTCATGCTTTCGTCCGAGATTCGTGTAAATTGCTACGAGAGGGGATAATGGCATTATTAAAGCAAGGCTGCGCCACTGGCCGTTCTAACTTGAACTCAGGAGCTCGCCTCTGATCCTCAGAAGAAAGAACACAACTGAGTGTCTTATTAAATCATCGTCTAATGTACATTAACATGGCAACTCCAACCAGCCCTCGACCCCGCCGCCCAAATCGCCACCGGACAGCTTCTCTATTTGGCGGCCACGGGGCCAGCCTGGCTCTTCCCAATGGGATGGACCCAGGGGATGCTCCCGACAAACGGCTCGTCGCCGCCCAGGAAGTCGAGAATGGCCCCCCTAGCGACGCGCTCGCCTACCATCCGCCGCAGCATCCACAGCGCGAGCCACTCGGGGATCTGCGGCTGAACCCACTCGTCCCAGAACCAGTGCAGCGCACTGCGCCAGGCGTCCGTCCGCGTGTGGAAGGCCGAGAGACTGAGATCGCTCTCGACGCCCTCGCGGCGCGCGGCCTGGTAGCGCTCGAAGGCGGCCGACAAGGCCTCGACGCTCGGGCTCGGGCCCGGGCCCGGGCCCTTGCTCGCCCCGCCGCCGCCGCCGCCGCCGCCGTGCGCCGAGGAGCGCAGGGCGCGGTGCAGCTCGTTGGTCAGGGCGGCGGCGTCTTGGATGCCGTTGTTGAAGCCGAGGCCCACGTTGGGCGTGAACTTGTGGGCGGCGTCGCCGGCGAGCACGAGGCGGCCGCCCCAGGACCAGCGCCTGAGGACGCCCTCGGCGAGGTTCGTCATGCCGGCGTGGTAGCGCTGCGCGAACACGTCCCGGACCCGCAGCCCGCTGTCGAGCGGCATGTCGGCCCACTTCTCCGCGTACGCCGCCACGTCGTCCTGCGTGTACGCGACGCGGTCCCGGGTCGGCTCGGGCAGCCGCTCGTACACGAAGATCCACGACCGCTTGCCGCCGATAAGGAACTGCGCGATTGTTAGCTTGCTTACGCCTTTTATATTCTACACTAATGGCTTACTTGGACCGAGTGCCCGTCGCCGTGCGTGTCTTGCGCCGTCCCTACCCCGCCGTGCTCGTCGCCCTCGCCTTGCGACGGGAAGGAACACCACATCATCCGGTACTTGGAAACAAACGGGTTCTCCTCGTCGAAGTCGGTCGCCGCCGCCTTGGATGGGTCCTGGAGGGCCAGCGTCCGCATATATCGTCGGACGACGCTGTGAGTACCGTCGGCGCCGACGACGACGGATCCGTCGTACCGCGTGCCGTCTGCGCAGCGGACGGTAACACCCGAATCATCCGCCGTGATATCAGTCACCGCCTTGTTTGTCAAGACGCGAGACTGATCGGGTTTGCTCAGACCGTCGTGGAGGGTTCTGATCAGGTGGGCCCGGTTGAAGATGTGTGCGAATTCTCCATTGCTGGTCGATGGTAGACCTAGATCAGTCTCTGGGGCCTGCAGGATCAAGGTAATGCGGGAACTTACAAAGACTTGAATTCGCTGAATCCTTTTATTAGCCTGTATTGACTGCCATCGGGTGTGTACCGCCGGTTCTGTACCGCCGGCTCGCCAACGGCGCGAAGACTGTCCAGGAGACCGACCTGGGATAGAATGCGCAGCCCGTGAGGAGACACGATTATACTGGCACCGCTGTCTTCCCCAATCGTCGGTCGACGCTCGAGGACGACGAAGTCGATTCCGGCTTTGGAGAGGGTGTGTGCCATAGTTAAGCCTACGGGGCCACCGCCCACTACTATGACGCGAAAATTTCCGTTGGCCATTGTGCTTTTCTGTCGAACAGTATTGGAAGTCCAGCGATCCCTTCACCTTTCCCTTTTTTGGTTGGTTTGAATATTCTTAACGAAGTGGGAGTGGGAGTGGGAGTGGGAGTGGGAGTGGAAGCCTTCCAGAATGGCGGGCTCCTGCCTTATATCATATATGTAAGGAGGTAGCCGGAAACATAATTCCGGTACCTTACACCCACATAACTGCATCCAGGGCTATCCAGGGCTATCTAACATCACAGATTACGCTACATATCGCTCCTACAGCTGCGCGCTACCTGGGCAGTTATTAATATTTAATGATTCGTTGGAAATGTGTTGCTGCAATGAACTTTGGTAACGCCACCGAAAAGGGGCTAGTCAACTTCTGCACCCCATCCTCAGACAAGGGCAAACGACACAACCGTTGGTATCGCTTTACGACATCTAACCCGCGCTTTCCGTAGTCCGTTCATTGCAAACCCGACGATGCGAAGATCGCGCAGCCTGAGAAGCCAGACCCATAATTAAGGCTGAGCGGCATGAAAGTGAGAAGCCTGTCAGCCTGTTTAACCTATGCAACTAGGTGCCCCTAAGCATTTTTATGTATACCCCACGGAAATGTATGGTAGCTTAAACTTGATAGATCACATATTTCAGGGGGGTTTCGCTGAATACTCGTCGTAACCACACTTTCGATATCCCGTCGAGGGTTTAAATAGTTCGGCTTACCGGCTTAGCATTTAATTTAATATCGTTAGATGCTAACGTACCTACCTAGTCAGGTTTACGTCTTACCTTTCTCGAGTTCAGCTAAGACCGCGTCCATTAAGACGTCTCTTTAGTAATGATTAAGTAATGAAGGCCGGTTTGACCCCTTTCCTACGGCGATAAGAGCGCGCTTACAAAGGGAGAGAGAGTGGTTCGTAAGCCGCTTTCTACGGCGCAGCACTTAGCTCTTCGGCCGAAACCCGGACGACACACTAACAACTACTCGCCAAATAGGCAAGTCCTAATGTCCATGTAGAACTACCTGGTAGGTTCAGCTAGCTAGGTATCTAGGTACAATCCAGTCTTTCTCCTCCATAAGTAGAATGACGGACGCAAAAGTCTTTACTCAACGCAACACCTCTTGAAAAGGGGGAGGGGAGGGCCGATGTATCTCATCCTTGGCTCTGTCTGCGGAACCGATCCAGAGTCATCTCGGCCAGCGTTCTCGCGGCGCTTCGGTAGGTCATCGACCTGATGTCCCGGTTGACCTGGTCGCGGTCCCAGTCGTGCACCAGGGCGCCCCGAAGACCTCGAGGGTCGCCGTTGGGGCTCCATTCGTACCGACGGAGTGCAATCTTGACTGGCAATTCCGGGTTCGTGATTCTGTACATCGACTTGAGCCGCTCCCAGCCTCGCGGGCCGCCGTTGCCCTCGCTTATGGGGTGTCCTGTTCCGTCGAGACATGCGAATTCCTCGGTGAAGTCGCCGAGCCCCGTGACCGTCATGCGGTGCTCCCACCAGTCCTCGCTGCCGCCGCCCTTGTCGTGCACGTAGGCCATCTCGAGACCTGTTTGGGGACAGTTAGTACATCATGACAACCCTGGTATATGAGCAGGAGATGAAGTGAAGGATAGAATGAAAGGCGCCACACACCTTGATACTTGGGGTTGTCGAAAAGCTGGTATAGCTTGCACTCGTCCGGTTCGACGAGGCCGAGAATGGCTGAGGGCGGTTGTGGATTCTCCTCCAGCTCGGATGCCGGCTCCGATGAAAACATCGATCGTCGTGCCACGAAACCTTCAGCGTCTTGAAATGCCAACTCCTCGCCCGGGTTCAGGGCCTGGGCCAACGTTGGAAGTTCTGGCACTCCTACCGCCAATTCTAGACCTCCCTGAGCCGGGAACTCGTAGTTGGGGTCGAAGTTGTTGGGTCCCATGGCAAGCATGGGCATTCGTTCCAACAAGTCTTGGGACTGCTCTTGGGATACCTTCACGTATTCGGTGTTCAGAACGTCCAGGATGGGAAAGTAGAAAGAACTGGAACTTGAACTCGTCCAGCCGAAGGCAACTTGGACGGCCTTGTGGAGCTGAGACAGGGTAGCCTTCGCCGGACAGGAGAGAATTCGGGTGACGGGTGGGTTGTCAACTCGGCCCGGTTCAACGTGGAACTTGACGACGTAGCCGCGGAGACGGCAAGCCGTCTTGTGCGTTAGCCAAGACGCTGCCTCACACTTACTCGAGCAGTAGACGACCTTCTCGCATCGGTCACAGGGTGACAAAGGAGTCAGGGCGGAGGTTGCATTACATCTGGCATTGCTGCACTGGTGAAGTGGTTCCTCTGGAGCCATGGTGAGGATGAATGGGTGCGAAGAGACAAATTGACAAAGGTATCATGTCACCCAAACTCGTGATGAAGTTTGTGAGGGTGACGAAGATCGAGCTAGTTCTGTTCGAATTCAAACAGAGAAGCTGTCGACAGCAAGTACCTGTGTGAATCGTGAGGCAGGTAGGTTCCTTGGGCAACTACCGCTGTCCCTGTCTTTTCGCTTTTGGCCCCACGCTCGCCGACATCGTGGAGATCGCCGTCGACAGCACTTGAGAAGAGTCATGAAATGCATGCGGCGGAGGTACGTTGGATAGTACCTACTTGCGTGTAGCTGTGAATAACTCACGTCGTGGAGCCCCTAATGATCAGATTCCTTTCGACCAGATAAAGGGGTACGTATAAATAAAATAAACATGAATAGGTAGCTTCATTATCAAGTTTCACGGCCTCTCTGCTAATGTGATAGCTGGGTATTTCTATCGTACATATAATGGCAGCAGAAATATCATGTGAATCACTTGTATCTAACTTGTGAGATATCATCAGATATCAATTGCTCACACGATAATCTCCAGCTACACGCACTCCATTTCCTCGTTTATTGCTCTTAAAGCTCATCCGTTGCACGTCTATTGGCCTTAAGGAAGAACACAAGGCGGAAGAAAGACCAATCAAATTCACCCAGTAGACTTATACGACTACCTAGGCCAAGCAGAATATCAAACAGGCAGAGCTCAACATACCTACATATACTTTACGAAGATGGTAAAAGGGGGAATCCTCTAAAGAGCCCTAAAACACCTCACGTCTCCTATTCAATTAGCATACGTATTTCACTGGCAGTCAACCAGCACGAAAGTGAGTGATTCGCTTTATTATGCTAGGTTGTTAATCAATCATTGCCTACCTACATCTAATCAAGCCACTGGAATAGCCAACCCACCCGAAAACCGGGCGCCGTTCCTATCCCCATCCTCATGCCCGTGTTTCAATCCCCTCAGTAATACCAGTAAATTTATATGCATAAGTGTAGAAAACATTCCTTCAATATCAATTACTCATATTACTATTGCGCATGTAGGAACCAACTCCGGTTTACTGGCCAAGGAGCACTTGGGCCAGCTGGATCTTCTCCTCGTCACTCAACTCCTGCCCCTTGACCTTCTCGGCCTTGGCGCTGTCAAAACGCCACAGGCCACCGGTCTTGTCCGCGTCCCCATGCGAACTTAATCCCACGTTCGCAGCCAACACCGTGAGCGTCGGGTCCGGGTCAGCTCGGGCAGTGAAATACCTCCGCTCCCAGTCGCGACCCTCGGACTGCTCTTTCTTCCGCATCGCTCGTTGCGCATTCTCGATTTTGGCCTTCTCCCTGCCGACGTAGTCCATGTCGCCTTTGGCGATACCCGAGGCTACATTCGCCCATGCGCGTCGCGACTCTAGCGGATGCTGTTTCTCGACAGGCGCAACGATGAGATCGGTAGTATGGGTATTGGTGGGGTCCCAAGTCTCCATGAGGGTCTTGGAAGAATTGGTCTTGACAGGCCCAGAGTGGATAGTAAACGCCTTGGTCCATTGGCCCGAGCAATTGTATATCACTTCTTTCTCCTTGCCGGTGGGGTATAGAGTCGCTGTGAACGAGTTCTTCTTGCCGCTTAGCCATCCCTTTCCACTGTAGTCAATTTTGGCGGTGAATCCCGTCGATGACGTGATGTAGGACGCGCTATCAAGCTCTATAAATGGCGCGCCGAAAATCAGCCCTTCGACATGAAGAGAAGGCAATGTAATTAGATAGGTATCTTCCTCCCCTGGCCTGGAGGGATCTGGGACCGTCAATACAGCGTGTCCGATCTGCTTGATATTGATAGTCTTGGAGAAGCTAGCTTTCTGAGCATTGTATCCCTCGAGATGGATTTTGGTAGGCAAGTTGGTAATGCTATACGCGGTCGCTGGCGGGTGGTGGCTAGAAGTTATTGGTCAGCAGGACGTTTTGCGTTGTTGACAAATCCAATAATAAACCCGCTTACCTGACTTGCTCGCTGACCAGTTCCGTCGTGCCAGCGTCATCCTCCCACTTCCCCAGAAATATTTCGCCTAGGAAAGGGTTGAGCGGCTTCTTCTCGTTGCCATACTGCTCGCTTCGACTTGCGTACTGCTGCTTCAAGGTAGTCAAGAACCATTTCAACACCAGCAACGCCCTCTTCGCGGGGTCAGACTCTTTCGCCGGTGCCGCAAAGATGCTGGGGTGTTCTGCCCAGTACGAGCTGAACTCCGTAAGACTCGTGGAGGAGAGGATGAAGGGGGGAGCTGTTAGGGAGGAGAGATCGCCGTTAAAGGAGGCAATAGACTGACACCGAATTTGTCAGCAGCGCCTCACATACAAAATGGATTATATAGAGAGGACAGGCCATAGTAACTGACTTTAAGGAAGGCGGTCCAACTAGAGCCAGCTGCCTGGGGGTTGGGTGTAGCTTCTGACATTGTTCTGACGTTGAAGAGAAGTCGGCTAGGGATTCTTGGTCACCGTGGGGTTAGGATATTACCCTGTGTGGTTGGCCAGACCCCAAACGTGAGACCGAAAACTGGTTGCGAGTCCGTAGACGGGACTGACAGGATAATTCTCCTGGCGGGGGTTGTAGGTCCACAAAGAGTTCGGAGTTAAGGACCCGATTAGTTGATAGATATAAGGGCGCGGGCACGTAAATGCCAAGGCAGGGCTATTGTTGTCGAAGAATACGTAAATGCTTTGATATGATGAAATGAAACTAAGTATTGTTCGTTTCCGGCTCAGAGTTTGATGGGACGGTATGAATGAATAACGATACACATTAAAAATAGCAAGCGAAGAAGAAGGCGGCGGGCACTCCCAGATTTTGACGTCAAAAAAAGGTCCCAAACATCTTTAAAGTTCTCCACACGTCATCGACCCTTGGCTCGCAGCAGTGCCCCCGATAATCTTGGCTTTTGCTTGTGCTTGCAGGCTTGTCGATTAGTACCATCCTTACCATCCTTACCACCTATCGCGTGCTCAAGCTTACCGCCGTATTTGTTTAACAAGCCACCATGCCACCACGTCCCCATGCCACCCAAACTGCTACGTTCCGCTGAGGCTCGAGAGGAGACAGATCTATGACCTACAGGCGCGATATCTGATACAAGTGTGTGGCTGTGATAGTGGCCGAAGATACTTACACGTGAGGTGCACTAAGATGTGGGTACAAAATATGTACGTCGACAAGCTTGAATCATTTACAACATGAGGTAACCTTGCAGCGTCGCACTGCATTTCATCGCGCATTTACCAGAAATTGCATCCCCTAATCATTAGCTGTCAGCGCGTGAATAGGGGATGCACAAGACACTCTGACCAATGACCTTAACAGTCAGCAGCGCTGCTCATCAGATTCGTAGTTCGCATCAGTGTACAAATAACGGTTGAGTCCAATTATGATTAGGTGCTCGTCCAGGGCTCATTATAAATTACAGTCCGTCCCGGGTATCATAGTCATGCGTTTCCCTCCTGCGTCTCCCTCCTGTGAATTCTATACCACTACCCATCCGGACTGGGTAGCCGAGACCCGTTTTACGTCGTACCTGCCCTATATATATACAAAGTAGAATCTCATGAAAAGCAAAGGGACTAGAAACACACTTTAGGGTGAATGGCACAAGCCTTCTAACTTTTCGGCAACCTGTCCATTTATGCCAGAGAACCGGCCCTCCGCAACGTCTCCAAGGATCGCCCATCGCGCAAAGTGGCATTGCTTGCGGCCCGGGTTGAATGTCCAAGCTAGACATTCCGTCGAGTGTTCGTGGCAGATCTTGACACACTCATCCACCTCCGTGATCATGTCGACGGTCGTACTATATTCGTCGAGCCGTCCAACGTAGTCCATATTAGGTCGGATAGGTTCAGCAATGAATGACGCAAAGCTCGGCGCGCCATATATCTTCCCCAACTGTCTCCAGTATACCGGTTCCGTCATGTTCTTGAAAGTTTCGCCTACATGCAGCATGGCATTGTCGCCACCGAGGCCGTGGAAGGAAACCAGAGGTAAACAGAATCGATCAACCCACATTCGTGTCATCCAGGGAGGCTCACCGTTGAAAAGCCGCCTGTATGTCTCATCAAGGTAGACTCCGACCTTCATGAACGTCGTAGAAAGTAGCTTGTCGCCCCAAATTGCGGTGAGTGATTCTTTGTGGCCTTCAGCAACGATTTCGGGGTGTTGGTCGTACAGCTTGCTAAGAGCAGCGCCGGACATGACTACCGACGACCCGCCGTGGGGGAATCGACCCTTGTAGTCGCCTACAGGGTTGCCGAGGAACTGTGGTTTCGTGTAATCCAGATGCCCTAAAACTAGAGCCAAGGACGATTTGATAATGTAGGTATCATCATCTGCCATGATGTACCACTTCTTCTTCGGCAGAGTCTGCCAGATGTATTCGAGGCTAGGAATGAACTGGAAAATAGTTAGCAATTGTTTGGTGAATCAATACCTGCTTTCTCTGTCGAACCTTCATTGCATCCAGTTCCCATCCCATACTCTTTCCTAGTCCATCGGCGAGCATCCACTCTTCACCCTCGACAGCCTCTGCGATGTTTGTGTATTTCATTACGCGTTCCTGTTGTTCCTGGCCCTTGAGAGCTCCTCGTTCTAGATTCCATCCGATGATGTCGATGACTGGCACTTCTTTGCCATTCGCCATTGTCAAGTTCTGTTGATCCTCGAGCAGTGGGAAATCCTGCACAACAATAGTGTCGGCGAAGAAGGACTCATCGCTCAACGCTTGCACTGCTGATGACACCCGTTTTCTCGTTCCGAACCCAGTCTTGACTATTATGCCGATATCGTTATCGGGATCGATCGGATAGGGTTGCGGCTTGAAGAGCCAACTGTCGCTCGGATGTGCGTTCTGGTAGTAGTCTTGAATAACATTGTGTTGAAATCTAAAGAAAGATCTGGGTGGACTGTCGTACGGTGTGAGATTGTAGATTATGAATAGGAAGACCACTATTCCTAGCGTGATCTTTTGCGGACGAGACGGGCGTGTGATACACGAGCGAATTGATCTTCGCTCGGCAATTCCCATTCTTGCGGTTAGCTACTGGTGTCGATTTGCGGTTGTGCAACGGCAAACAACGACCGAAAGATACCGGCTAACGAGACGGAAAACATGCGTGTAATAAACGAGAGGCCTAAAAGATTGTGGGTGTGGTCCGAAGGCGTAGAGAGTAGATGTGCGAAGAATAAGAAGAAAGGAAGGTACAGGTCATTCGAACACCAACCTCGGGACTGAGGTGAAAAAGGGCAAAAGCAAAAGTGAGAACTGAGAAGTTCTAAAAAGTTGGAATTGTTGGAATTGTTGGAAGATAGAGGTGAGCTTACATTTTTACAATATGCGGGGGTTAGGAGGTTTAGTGACGTTGGGCTATCTCTAAGGGGGCTAAGGAGATCTAAAAGGGGGGCTAGCTGGCCCAGTCGCGGGAAATGCCCTATGAACCAACCAAAGCCCACCAAACAAAACAATCAGCACAGCCACGTCCCGCTGCACCCGCAACCTTCTAGGTACCTAAGGTACCCTGTAAACTCTACACCTGACCTGGGCAAGCTCTGCACCATGCCGGGATTTTTCTTTTGGACTAAACGGCCGGACTCAGGCTGCCAGGCACTTAAGAAACGAACGCGTGAATTAAGTATTTTGGCTCGGTACCTGGCAGATAAAAGAGGGCTAAATGTAACGTCGGGTGCTATTTTAAGTCATTCGTACTACGACCCTTAATAATCTTGTATAGATTAATAAAAATGAATTTTATGCATGTAGGGATTATCTGTACCTTGTGCACCCTCTCTGTAAGCAGTTTCGTTCTTCAATGAAATTGGAAGACTCACCACCATGAGTACTTATAGTCAATCAACCGTAGTGCTTGTACTGCGGCTGTAAGATTACCTAACTTAACATGTATGCTCTACCAACGCGGTCATCTTTGCATCACCTCTGGCACTTGGATGCTGCAGGTATCGAACGCCATGTCTCTGCCCAAGAGGTGGGTAACCCACATAATTACCTTATGTATAATACGAAGTTATGTACATACCTGCTAATACTGGGTATATTAGTAGGTAATCAAAGATCGACACAAGGGTGACGAAGGACGAATACTAATGCTGCAATGGCCTTTTTGAAGGATTGTCCCGAAACAAATAAGCTAGACTCTAGCAACAGACTGTACATTGCGAGAATTCATTTAAAAGTTCAAGCAGCCGACATCCTTTGTTGCGAAAATCCAGTTGTGAACTTTTCCATCCATGCCCCTTGACGAATCGAAAACGCCATGCTGCAATTCTTGGGGCCTTCGGGCTCTACCATCGTGTCGTACGCGATAAAGGGTATTGGCTATCTAGCACTAGTCGGTCTGGCGGTCTTCTTCTACCACTTATACATTTCACGAATTCTTTTTCGACGGGTTCAGAAAGAACATGGAATTGTGAGTGTTGCTTCATGTACTGAGTCTTATTGAGTTGGATGCTAGTGAATTCCAGCATGGCATTCTAGGTCTACGCTTCCATGTCTAGCTAGCTATACCCTTACTCGAGATGATGGCCGATACTAACTATCTATAGCCTATGCTACCTCATTCGTTCTTCTTCGGTCACCTCATGGTATTCGCTAAGGTCACTATGAAGTATAAGATCCCGAGAGACGGCCACGGCCACTGGATGTTTCACCATCTCAAGCTAGAATACCCCGAAATTGCTAATAAGGGCATCATTTATCTGGACATATGGCCAATCGGATATCCGATGATCGCAGTCTATCACCCAGAGATGATGGCTCAATTCACCCAGGAGCACAGCCTCCCTAAATTTTGGGCCATGGGTCATACCCCCTTAAGTTCCCTATAAATACAAGGCCGCTTCTAACTCTCCTATAATTATAGGCCAAGTTGAATTCGGGTCCTTCACGGGAGGCGAAGACCTAATAATTATCGACGGACCAGAATGGAAGTCGTGGAGAGGCCTGCTCAATCCAGGTTTCTCCGCCAGGAACCTGCTATCTCTAGTTCCTGATATGATAGAGGAGGTTTTGATCTTCCGGGAGCGGTTTAGAAAAGCTGCTTCGTCCGGGGAGGTAGTGAAGCTCGAGGATTACACGACCAATGTAATCATTGACGTTATTGGGCGTGCTGTGCTGTAAGTTTGAAGTGTTGAGGCCCCTTGTCATAACCGTGTCGGTACCTGACACGACTGTAGTGGAACGCGTCTACAAACACAGGTGAAGGCAAACCGGCTAATGGAAACCATGAAATCGCAATTGCGTTTGATCTACTTCGAACTAGATCTTGTCAAGATATTGAATCCACTCCGCCCAATAAGGCACTGTATATATAACCGCATCATTAAGAACGAGCTGGTGCCGTACATTCTCAACACGGCACAAAACTACGAGAAGATTGAAGGGCCTAAGACTATCGTTGCCCTTGCGCTGAAATCCTACGTTGACGAGACGCAGGACTACTCTGCCAGAGCAAATATCCCGCCTGATTTCGTCGATCGAGTTGTCAAGCACATCAAGATTTTCATGTTCGCTGGGCATGACACAACGGCAACTGCTCTTGCGTACATCTACTACCTGCTTAGCAAGCATCCCGACAAAGCAGCCAAGCTACGCGCCGAGCATGACGAGGTTCTAGGTCCGAACGTCACCGCCGCGGCTGATCTTATCAGAGCCGATCCGACGTTGCTCAACAAGATGCCGTATACGATCGCCGTTCTCAGAGAAACTCTGCGCCTGTTTCCACCCGTAGGCGGCAGTATACGCCAGTCTCCACCGGGACATTTCCTCACACATCCCGAAACTGGGGTACGCTATCCGACGCACGGCTTCATGCTCCACTCCTCGGCGTCGACTTTGCTGCGAGACCCGGAGTACTGGCCCGACGCCGACTCGTTCATTCCGGAGCGTTTCATGGTTCGCGACGAGAGCGACCCTTTATATCCCGTCAAGAACGCATGGCGGCCGTTCGAGATGGGACCGCGAAACTGCATCGGACAGGAATTGGTCTCGGTGGAAATTAGGTTGATTCTAGCCTTGACAGCGCGCGAGTTCGAAATCGAGGGAGTTTATCCCGAAGACGCGCCTTCGTGGATGGGTGACAAGGCGTACCAGGTCTCCAATCCCGAGAATACCGTTACGGCACATATCAAGGACGGGCTCCCTGCGAGGATCAAGTTTAGGCAATAGGATGGCCTCATTTGAGTGGAGACTTTGGCTAAATTGTATCATATCGACGATTACCGTTATATATACCATGGCTCCGAAGAACTACGATCGCGTCTGACGACGTCGATAAAACATCGCCAATCATATCTCCAGTCTCCGAACCCGTAACCCGACACCTTATAAAGCCTATTCTCGATAGTACTGACCTCGCATCTTAAAGCCCCTAACTCATCGCCTACGATTTGCTGAATTGTACTTTCATAGATTCTTTCGGGGCGCGGCACCACGCGTCGTTTGCAAACCCGTCGCTCGGGTTGTCGATCCTGTAATAGCTACCAATCTTCAACCCTTGATTATCACCGTCCACAACGTATCTGCCGCAACCCGCGTCCGTGAGCAGCTTCTTCGCAATATCCACTACGTGGGTCTTCTGTACCGCGCCGCCACCGGTACTGCCGACGAAGCAAAGGTCGATCTTGCAGCTGCCGTGCTTCTTCATCGTTTGGCACTTGCTCTTACTGGCCGCATCGTGAAAATAGACTGAGTCCGTAATGCGATCCTCAGATCATTCATTCCCGGACAGCTTGGGGCGTTTTGAGTGGGTTGAAATCATGGCACTCACTATTCGGCAACACGCAATCCTCGTTGCCAATGCCATCTCCAATGTCCTTCGAAACATTATCGATGGCTGCCGAGCAGTCCAGTACCCGTGGGCTACCGGGCGAAGTTTGGCAAGTAGGCTCGTCCGCAGCACCAAGAGCAATTAACGCCAACATAGGCATGAATTGGAATATATCAGAGACCATTATCTTTGCTGTTATGTTGTAGACACAAGATGCTCACTGTAAGGATCCCAGGTGTCCCTGAAGAGTCGCGAACTGGGGGTTTTTTATCTTCCGCGACCTACTATCTAAGCTTCGAGCCTCTTCAAAACAGCAGGGCGCTATTATCCACTCTATGCATCCTTATATATAAATCCCATTTAACGTAATATATGTACGTTTAATCATGTTGTTATTTTATCCACCAAGATTATGAATATAGGGGTTAGGGTTAGGATCTTCTGCTCCCACATGTTGTCAACATTGGCGAGTCAATTGATGTTCGGAACCTTCTTTTCCCTCAGTTAGCTTATTCGTACTTACTCAATTATTTTTGGATTCTCTCATAGATATTTATTCTGAGAAAATGGCCGACAGCAGCGCGGGCATCTCCGCTAACTAAAGACCCCGGCTTGAAAGTGCCCACACCGGCCTCCCTACCGGCCTTGGCGCGCCCGTTGCTCCACCTAAGCCGTATATCGCTCCGCCGCGTCGCTCGCTGCCAAGCGTAGAGCTACTAAAGCCGCTATCCACCTTATAATTCCTAGGTTTTTGGCCTAGGTTTCTTGGTATCGTTGTATGACTTTCATATAGCTTTAGCCATTAGCCGCGTACACAAACCGCTATGTGCTTATCAAGTTCCTTTCCTATTTGGGCGTCGATCTCCCGCAGAAAAAAATGACAATGTCACCCCTAAGCGGCACAGCAACCCGGAGTTCCAGTGGGTAAGACCTCTTATCAGAAGCCCATTATTGGCTCACCTCGGACCAACAGCTCTCTGGCACTCGCGTCACCGCTTCAAAGACCACAGGTAGTTACTAGCTGAGAGGGTATTAGGATAGCTATGGAATCTCAGGTGTCTCTTGCGCCATGCTCGAGCCTCGTTGAGCTCCCAAAAACTAAGCACAGGCCACTTTGGATTTCCATCCGCTTGCCAAACCTTATTTAGGTAAATTCCAGAATAAGAAGACTTGGTAAACTCCGGGCACCCTTGTAATCTGGGGCAATCATCATATGTTACTCTCTCCTAGGAGTTGTACTGCGACTGTAGCATTCGGAAGAATCGGTCCTCAGCGGCGGAAGTAACGGGAATTACATTATCTAACTTTTAGGTAGAGGATATAAACCAAGTCTTCTCTCTTGTGTCACGCCCAATATTCGGTACCTGCCTCCCAGGTTCCTATCACTCTCCAAGTAAGCTGGCCCGAGTTGTCCTAACTCTCCTTCAACATGTACTCGAATTTGATTTATTTTATTTGGTTGCCATGCCTAATTGCCGCCACCTTCATTTCTCCTTCCTTTAATATCTACTCGATGGCGTCAGCAATCGAGACCACCACTGAAAGCGACCAGCTTGTGAAAGTTACCTTCTTCATCAAAAAGAGAGATGACATCTCCTACGAAGAATTCCACGAATAGTAGGTTCTCCTCGCCTCAGCTTAGGCTTATGCTCTTATACTCTTGATCCATCTAATTCCATATCCTAGTTGGTCCGGACCACATGTCGAGCTTTTCCGCTCGGTGCCGATTGTTCGTCAGAATATTGTGAAATATTCGCAATTCCATTCGAACGAGTCCGTCGACTTGACGCAATATGGATTTACCCCGGCAGGTTTCGATGGGGGTGTGAATCTGTATGCTCGCAGTCTTGAAGACTTGCTAGCTGTAAATTACCCTAAACACATATCTCCTCTGATCTTTTCTTCGGCTAAAACAGATAGGTTTTCGACGACGAGGAGTACCTGACGGTTGTCGTACCAAACGGGAAAACGTTCTTCAAGTACGACGAAATGGTTGTGATGTATGGGTGGGAAGAAGACAAGTGGGATAAGGAGTAGTTTCCCAAATATCTTGTATTCCTATAAGCTCAAGATCGTTATCTACACGTAGCCTATATATATGTTACTAACAAATTGTTGTAACCCGCCATTCTACCTCCGAATGTGAGAGACTAGGTACTATTGTAATAGTATTGTACAATTTGTAATGCGTTGTTCAGTACCTACCACGTACCTAGGTACTCAATGAGGTATGAGAGCACAGATCTTACATTGGATTGACAGCTTCCCCAGCTATTCGAAGTGTCCAACAGTGGACCACGGGGAGATTCTACTCAAGGATCATTGTAATACCGTGAGTCGATATGGCTTAGATTCAGACACCAATTTTAGCTTGCTGGAAACTTGCACACTTTCGCTGTTACACAGTGAGTCTAGAGATATATGCTTCATCGTTTGATTGTCAAGTCATAAAGGAAAGTTGAGCTCCATAAAGGTGGCATCTTGCAATAGCATCGCACAGTACTCCTGGTTGAGCTGCCGCGTGTGGTACCTAGTCAACAATAACGATGTGTTGTCTGTCTATTCGGTTTGCCTCCAGAGTCAACAAGATCTGGCCCATCTTGTTGAATCTAAACTTGTAATCTACCTACACACGCGTCTCTCAATCTCAGATACAACGTATAGCTGGTAGCAATCATGTCTCTCTTCTTCTATATAACTGGGCTCGCTTTTCCCTCTTCCCCTTAAGCCATCATAGATCACGAATCACAGTAGAAAAATACAACTCGATTATTATAGAAACTCACATATTTGGTTTTCTTCCTAAGAGCCAGATGTTTCCTTTTGAAATGCCCCCGGGTCCTCCCAGGTACCCGGGCCTCACCTTGTACAATAACGAGATCAACCACATCAGAGAATACTTCGACCGAGCAGACCAAAGTATAATCCAATGGGTTAAACCCCTCTATGCCGCAGGAGGAAGCTTCTATACCCTTATAAAATCTCTTGCCCCCGTCGAAGGAAGGGAGGTATGGAAGTATTTCGTTATAAAGACGCCTCTCGGGAACGTAGATAGGTTTCGGGACGAGACTCGACGCGTACTACCTCTCATCGTCAAATGTACGATTCAATTTTGCTGATGCCCTCTTAGAGATTCCGAGGCGCACACCTCGTGCGACAATTCCAGCTGCCGAACAACCCTCTACCTCCCCTTACACAGGGATTTGTTGACGAGCCTTACATGGTGATAGAATACATGAAGAATGGAACTCTCAGCCAGCTCGTCCGGAGAGCTCGAGCGCAAAACCTAACGTTGCCAAACCATCTACTAATGGGGTTATTCCACTGCCGTAAGTTTCAAGATCTACTCGTGTAGGTATTCTTCTTCTAACTAGAATGCAAACCAGTTCTCAGCGCGTGCGAAGAAATGACGGGGACGCAGCCACCGTACTGCGTCCATGTTAACCTAACTCTTGAAAATGGCATGTACCCGACCTGTTTAGCGATGATTCTACTACTATTCAGACGACTAACTGAGTAATTTGCGAATAGTATTGGTGGGAAGACATAACCCTGAAGCCGCCGAACATTTCTTGAGTCCCCTTCTCAAGCTTACTGGATTTGGGCAAGCTCCTTACGAACGGACGAATCCTGGGTTAGTATATTCTTGATTAATGCTGAGCCTTAATTTCCATTCTCAATTCTGCTTCGCCTTCCCCGAAAAGGCTGGTGCTTATATCCCTCTACCGCAGGATATCTCGACTAGCCGCCTTAAGAGAGAACCTGAAGTCCGTCGGCATGGTAAGACCCCCCGTCCTCTATTTCACTTTCTCATCTTTATCGTGCCTTTGTCTCACCAGGCTGCATCTAGATCATGCAATGCTTGATTGCAGTCGCGGACGAAGAGGAACGTCCGGCGACGGGATGGTACAGAGACAACCACAGCGAGTTCGCCACGTGTGCCGGGCTGCTATCGCCGGACAGACGTAGTCGCGGTGCTTCTCGAGATGAAGCCTTGCCGTTCCCTTGGCTGGACCCCTGGTTGAGATCTGTGGTGTGCAGAATTGCGGCAGTCAACCCACTGGACCGAGACCTACAACCTCCCCAGCTGCTTCAACACATCGCGTCACAGGTGTCTAGAGTGAGCGAAGTCGGTAGATACCACGCTCGTAGCATTCTTTCTCAAGTCCTTTCCCAAGAGCTATGAGTAGGTGTGTGTATATATCTCGAGGAAGCGATGTAGCGGAAAGGAGATGTATTTGATCTCATCTAGAGACAACCTAGTTGATGGTGGACTGATGTTGAAGGTTGCTGGAAACCTGACCTAGATATCCTAAATTTTTTGGGCTTCTCGCACTTTACACATTCATTGTATGCTATGTGGTTCTGAAGATGTCACAGTTCTAACCCCTGATCCCTTGGACGGGGAGTTAGTATTAGTGCTAGTCTGGGTAAGGGGCCGAGTCCGGAAGATATTGGACCTATGAATACGCGTAGCCCTTTGCTATTAAGATTATAACTCCTCGAGCAATAGCGTTTTCATCTCAGCCCCTTTTGCTTTGCGTCGTCACATGAGCTCAGTGCCAAACCTCCTACAATCTGGTTTCCCTACTCCACAGTCCCCTCGATGTCCACATCGTTCTCCTTCCCTGCGTGGATCTCACAATTTACATCCGTATCCTTCTGTTCTGTACCCTTCTCATTCTCCTTATCCTTCTCAAGCTTCGCAAAGTCACTGGCGTTCGAATGGTGCTCAGCTAGCTCTCCTAATGCCTTCTCAGCCTGGGTCATAGTCTCCACGGCATCATCAAGGATTTCGTAAAGATCTTCCTTGACTTCGGTGCGCATCTCCCGGAATCGACGCTTCCAAAAACACCATCGCTCAAGACTGAAACCATTGGCGTCGGGGTACAGTGGTGCACCACGGTATAAGTGGCGTCTTTTCTCCTCTCCAGCGTGACCTGAAGGGAAGTCGAGTAGAGACATCGAGAGAAGGCGTGGTGCACTTTGAACGATCCACTCGGCTGCAACTCTGATCCTGGTGCCAGGTACTGATTTATGACTTGGGTCGGACATTGGGTACTCTAGGCCATCTCTGAGCTCCCATATGGGGAAAGGTTGCCAATTGATTACTTGCTCGGAATATAGCTTGGCCAGGAAAGAATTGAGGTTGAGCCACTGGGAATCCGTAAATCCGAGACCATCGTCGTCCTCAAACTCTATCAGCAAGGTCAGTGGCGGAACGTGCTAGAGACGGAAGAGTCTTTTAAGTAACACCTACGGCTAATCCAGGTCCATTTCGTCAATTCACCGAGAACGTCCAAATACTTCCGCTTGTCTGCCTGTCTTCAAGTAAGCAAGCACTCACGTGGAAAAAGTGTATGTACCATACCGCTAGCAAACCAAGGATCTTCACAAGCACGTCATGAAGAGAATTGCGAGGCGTGATGTGGCTCGCAATTTCGAAGATCGGCCCGCAAAATTCACATTCGAAGTAATAGCCTTGATCCATATACAATCGATCAATGATATCTACTTCTTCCTTGATAAAATGCTCCGCTCTCTCCTCAGTGTTGGTTAAGGAGGTGAGTATCATAATAGACTTCAATTTGATGATAAGGTCGCGTGCCTCCTCTGATAATTCGTGATCGTCCTTCTCGAGAAGGCGAGACAAGTCTACAGCTGACTCTGGAGAGTCAGAATTGGCTCTGACAGGTGCCTTGCTGGATGCTGATTTATCGGGGTCATTCATCTTAGTCGATACGTTGTAAATTAACACCATGGTGTCAGAATCGACCTTCAACTTTGTGGAGATGATCGATAGGGTTGGTACTAGACCAAAGCGATGAGGTTGGCGGTGATCAAAGATATCTTGAGGCAGATTTCGGAAGGTGGATCGCTCTTCCGGAATAACTTTGCTCGAATTGAGAATCATGAGGGAGGGAGGAAGGGAGCGCCCCTTATTAAGGATTTGCGCATTTGGTTTGTACGTAAGGTTGGGTGGAAAGAAAAAGAGCTAGCTACCTGGCTATCTCAGTCCTTTTCTTGAGTTAAGATACGTTATGTGGTGTCTTAGGTGCCTCTGTCGCGCAGACACTGGCTCAAAAGAAATATGAGGTCTTGAATCTTCTCTTCTTTCTTCCTACAATTCGAAAACTGTTCCAAACTTACCAAGTAGGTATTCATCCACCAAGACATTCGTGGATAAGGGGGTAAGGATACAACACACCTGTCGACGGAACTCAGGGCAAAGCCGAGAACAAGACTCCTCTTCAGACCAAGGTGGTTTAGGAAAACATCCGGCCCAATAGGGCTGGCAACTGAAAGAAAGGTCGAACCCCCCTTTTCAACATAACATGGGGCATCTTTATTACCACCAAATCCTTTAACTTAGGCCTAACGATGTTATAAACAGGTAACCAGTATTGCATTGTACTGCCCTGCCACCTGGTACGCAATTTGCAATGCACGCTTAAATTATTTATAAACTATTCGGTACATAAGATGCTGCATGTAGATCGAGAGTTAGAAAGCAAATGAGGACCCTTGGACCAATCCTATATGTGAACTAAGCACTTATATAGGTACCAGGTAGGAATGTATATTAGTAGCAAAGAAACCATGCTATTGCTACCTAAAAGCTATGCCTAAACACCGGCATATATCACACGTCTCTCACTAATATTCCTCGCCCTCGCACCATCTTATCTTCCGACGCAACTCCGCGGCCGAGGGGAGCCCTGTAGGTCGGAGCCGGGGGCTGCGCTGCCTCTTCCTGAGGATCCCGCCCTTGGCATTGGCGAGCGGGTTGTTCGGGATCGCCTTCTGCACGAGGTCCTCCCTCCACTCCTGCACGGAGCCCTGCAGGCCGGACAGCCAGTCCGTCGTGCCTAGGTTCCACTTGTCGATGAGCCGGATGATGGTGACGGCCGCGCACCTGGGGTCGATCTGCATCAGCTCGGCTCCGTGCCCCATCCAATGCTGCAGGGCTTTCAGGAGCAGCTCGTCCTGGCGGCCGGCGCATAGGCACGTCGACGGTTTGTGGTAGATTTGGGGAGTTGCCGGGAGGCCTAGCTTGTCGAGCTCGATGAAGCAGCCCCAGGGGAGAATGGTTGCGTTCGGTATAAGCCTGCAGTATGCCATGGCAGATGATGATAATATTGTTGTTCTCTTTACTTTAAAGTGGTAATCGTAACAGCAGCAGTTGATGATAGTTAACGTACTTAAATACCTTTGGGAGTGTTGTAGTTATATCACCGGGCAGTTGGTCAACTCGAGCGACCGCGTCAGCCATGTCGCGTCATTGTCCGTTGCTGAGGCATTGACGCATTATATGCACCTTCAAAACATGCCGAGAACTGACTCTGTCTAACGAAAAATCGGATGTGAATGCAATTGCATTGACAAAGAACTGACATTGGATTGTGGTTCTTTTTCACACCATGCATTGTTTCTGATGTTATTTCAAGGGATGCCTATTGCTCTCGCGTCACTTTTTCAAAGGTATATCATAAAGGGTCTGGTAAACTCCTTTTATCGTCAATTTTATTGTGAACCCCTCTTCTGTGGGACGGTTGATGGTACAAGCCATCATCACAATAGATAGGTAGGTACCTAGGTAGATAATTCATCCGTGTTTGAGTACAGCTCATGGCTGATTTGGATCGTAAGGCCTTCTGAATTGATGTCAAAGTCACAGAGCATTAAACGATACCTAAGAAATTATCAGTTGAAAAAGAATATATGGAGAGTGCTTGCGGATATCTGACGTGACACAGAGGATTCATCTAGAAAGGTTGGAAATGACATGGAAAGATACATATGTTTAATTGCATATATGAGATGATAAAGACTAAATGTGAAGACTAGTGCCAGTGCCAAGGGATAAAAAGCTGGACGAGCAGGGAGTCGAACCCTGGGCTTCTCGCATGCAAAGCGAGCACTCTACCACTGAGTTACACGCCCCTTTCCTCAAACCACGAATCATGATTGAGTTATGGGCTGGCTTATAAGTTAAACTTATATAGAGCCTGTGAAAGTAAGTACTGTAACCTAATGACATTCTATTATCTATGACCCCGGTATTGTTATCTTGGCTGCCTTCGCACCTCCTTCGGACTCGCAAAGCAAATGCACTTCTTTCATCCAACACCCTCTGAAATGCTATTGTAATAAAACAAAACATTCACAGCCGTCATTCTGCATCGGATCGTAAACTCGTCCAGATTAGTCGAGGAATGCCTGCACCGTCCTTTAGCGCTTCCGCTACGGCGCCCCGCCAGACCTTATTGTTCGGGCAACCACTGAGAGCGTCGCGGTGACAAATCAATGGGTGTCCGATAGGCCGATACGAAGCTTGCTGGCTCTTAGCCCTCAACCAACGGTATCGCAGTCTTTCACTATCGTCCTCCTCATTTCCTCGTGTCTACAACTCATGTAGTTTTATATGCTACTGGCTACGAAATTGTAAATGTCGCATATGCTCCTTCGTAGACTAAATAATTAGGCTTCTCTTTGGGATCGTTATGAAGTAAATCAATCCCATCTTATCATCTACCCTGGTAGTCAACCGACGAAACCATTGTTCAAATTCGTAAGACCCTATCTACATCCGTCTCGTGTTGCATAAACCACCTCATCCACTATGGCACCACACAACATCCAGGACGAAGGCCCTGCAGACCTAGAGGATAAGGCGGCAGCAGCTGAGGTCAGGCCTCCGACGCCGCCGCCCATGTCCGCCCGGCCGCCACGCATGCTCATCATCGGCGCCGGGTCGCGGGGTCGGGTGTACGGCCGGTGCACGCTGCAGTCGAGCAACGGCGTGGTGGTATCGGTCTGCGAGCCCGACGCCTACAAGCGCGAGGACTACGTGCGCACCTTCATCTGGTCCGACGCCAAGCATCCGGCGCCCAAGGGCTCGAGCTTCGCCGACTGGCGCGACTTCGTGGCCTGGGAGCTGCGGCGGCGCGAGCGCGAGGCCGCCGGCGACCCGGACGTGCCCGAGGGCGTCGACGCGGCCTTCGTGTGCGTCCGCGACGAGATGCACCACGACGTCGTGGTGGCGCTGGCCCCGCTGCACCTGCACGTCATGTGCGAGAAGCCGCTGGCGACGACGCTGGCGGATTGCGTCGACATGTACCGGGCGATGGCGCCGCTACAGCCCACGAAAGTCTTCTCCGTCGGCCACGTGCTGCGGTACTCGCCGCACAACATGCTGCTGCGGAAGCTGCTACTCGAGGACCGCGCGATCGGCGACATACTCAGCGTCGTGCACACGGAGCCCGTGGGGTTCTGGCACTTCGCGCACTCGTACGTGCGCGGCAACTGGCGCAAGGAGTCGACGACGGCGCCGTCGCTGCTGACCAAGAGCTGCCACGACATCGACATCATCCTATGGTTACTATGCTCGCCGCAATCCCCTTCGTCGTCCGAGCCCCCGCATCTACCCTCCGAGGTCGCGTCCTCGGGGTCTCTGCAGTTTTACCGTAAGAGCCGTAAGCCGAAGGCGGCCGGCGCCGCGACGAATTGCCTGAGCTGCGCCGCCGAGCCCGATTGCATGTATTCGAGCAAGCGCGTGTACGAAAGCGCGCGGCACCAGGGTCTAGAGACGGGCAATATCCGATGGCCCATGAGCGTCGTGCTGCCGGATATCGAGAGCTTCGGCGGCGACATCGAGCAGGCGCGACCCGAACTCCTGCGGCGGCTCGCCGAGGATTATGATTCGACAACGCCGCAGGCGGAAATCGACGCGCGCAACTGGTTCGGGCGGTGCGTGTTCGAGTCCGACAACGACGTGTGCGACGAGCAAGTGGTCACGATACGCTGGGACGAGGACCCCTTGCCGTCCGCCCAAGAAACGTACGCGGACGCGGTGGGCAACCGGGGCGCGAAGCAGGCGACGTTCCACATGGTGGCGCAGACGAAGCGGCAGTGCGTGCGGTTCACGCACGTGTACGGGACCACGGGGGAGATCTACGCGGACTCGCGGACGATCGCGATCGAGGACTTCCGCACGGGCACCCAGCGGTCGTACCACCCCAAGCTCGAGAGCCTGGGCCACGGCGGCGGCGACCACGGCATCACGCGCCAGTTCGTGCTCGCCGTCGACCGCGTCAAGAACCACGGCTGGGACGCGCCGCGCGCCCAGCGCGAGTTCATCGGCTGCGGCCTCGAGGAGATCATCCGCAGCCACGCCATGGTCTTCGCCGCCGAGGAGGCCCGCACCGGGAAGAAGGTCGTCGACTGGAAGGCCTGGTGGGACGAGAAGGTCGGTCGGATTTCGAAATGAGCTAGTTCCCTTGCGTTATCTTGGTCATGTCCGGTTTTGAAGACTTTTTATGAAGCATGAATGCATATGCGGATGGGGATTCTGGTGGTTATGGCGTTGGGGTCTCGTTCCTTGCTGGACGTCGGGGAATTGTGAGAAGAGAAGCCTAGCATGATGCGGCTCCCTTAGACGGCATTAATGGCGGCAACAGTCTGCAAATTTTACCTACTGCACTGCATTATTTTCCCGAGACAATTCTAGCTCATACGATACTATAATATGTGGTGGGCATATTTTCGTATTACTATCATGCTTAAGGTTATAATCCAATTTGAATCTATCTTGTATATCATCCGTACGGACTATGCAATGTAAGAACGACTTGGATTCATAGCGAACTTGGGGTCCTAGGTATATCCACTCTACGACCACGTTGCAGCGCCTCGATGTAATCCCGCAAGCCCTTCTCGCGCCGCAGCCGCACCGCGAGTTCCTGCTCGACATCACCCGCCTCGCGGTGCCAACTCTCCAGCGTCTCCATGTTCTCGAAGATCTGCGACTCGTCGAAGCCCCGCCCGGACTCGGCGGCGTCGATAGCTCTCTCGAGAGCGTACCGGGCTAGCGCGTGACGCGGGTTGTCCTTCGCCGACGAGCCGTCTACACCACATCGACTTCGATGGAAGTAGGCGACGACGCGCCACGACACCCAGTACGTCCAGTCGTACCGGTTGGATACGTCGTCTACCAGCTGAAGAGAGGCATAGGCAAGTTCTGCCGAATGTTCGTCATGAGGACCATTCTGCCAGAGATAGGCTGCCGGCTCAATGAATCTCATAACGCCAGGGGCTTGGTAGCTGGCCTCTGAAGATGTAATTGCTGAAGCAGAAGCCACCGCTCTCTGGAGAGATGGCAAATTAGTTCGAGTCGAGTTAAAGAGGATCAAGTCTCCCAGTAAGAAAAAGCACATGGAAGGTGTAATGGTCTGCGCGAAATCATTCGTCTCGAGCAACATTCCGATTATACTCTCCATGCAGCTGAAAACGAAATCTACTCCGGTCTCTAGAGTATTATTCCGGAATACTTCACCTAGCGCCGCGAACAGCTTGTAGAGTGTACTCGACGACCCCAAGGCTGCCTCTGCGTATCCCGCGAGGTACTTCCACAGTTCCTTGGCGAGCCCGTAGTCGGGGGATATGACGCTGGCTATCAACAAGTCGAACAGACCAAGAGCAGTGGGTGTCTTGATTAAAAGATGTAGCGAGGCGAAGGAGCGCTGGCTAAGAAGGGCACCAAGCGAGTTATGACCTCTAGAGAAGAACCAGCAGGCTCTGCTGAAGTCTCTCGTGGCCTCGCATAGTTCGCCATCGAAATAGAGGTTGAAATCATCCTCGAAGGACGTTGGCGACACGATCGAGTCTCGCCAACTCAAGGAGAGATCTTTAAAACTCGAAACGAGAACCTCCTGAGCGTAGAAGTGAGACGGTAGGGTCATGTGTTGAGGTTCAGTTGGCGGAGGTGTCAGTGCTCGCAAGTAATCCGGCAAGTCGATGTCAGCAGTAGGCGGAACAAGTTCAAGACTTGAGATACCCTTTCGCTTCATATAGGTTTCGATATCAACCGACCTCCCGTGACGATGAAAAGCCGTAGGTTTACCGACAGCACCTCGTTGGCGTTGCAGCCGCAGCATCGTCGCCACATCTTTCTTCTTGTTGTTCTTCACGAAACCCCATTGCACGAATTTCGCTTTGTACATACGAGGCCTGGGGGCATATTAGTACACAACTTCACACCGTGAGCTCTTTACCGGAATACTGACGTCGCTATAAAACCCTTGTCTTGCATTAATTCCATCAGGTCACTTAGAGACCTATTCTGATCAATATATATTTCATGTATTTCTTCCTTATAGCGCTCCCATACCTCCGGTTGGAGATGATGACGGGTTGGATTCTTATTCCATTGGGCTGGTTTCGTTGACTGGGCGCCGCTGTTACTGACCGATTTTGGGAAATGGTACCCGTCTGCGCTTGAGAGTTTCCGTCCGCGCAGCGGTATGCCTAGGTGTCTATCCGCACAAGGTGACGGATCTAGATCATAATTATTATTGATTGTATCCGGTCGATCCGTTCCGGTGGTGTATCTCTTGGACGAGGTCCAAGACCCGCCGACCGTTACATCGTACTGGCCAAGATTAGTGATGGGGCTTCGACTCTCAGTCTTGACGCTACGGCCTGGGGAAAAGTCATCAGTGGTACAGGCATCATGATTTTGAGCAGTTCCGTAGGGCTCGTCCGTATAGGCCGTTGGTCTCAAAGTCGTCCCCGTCGATTGGGAATAGAGGTTTGTACTCATGTGTGATACATTCAATGTTAATGTGGGGTAGGGTAGACAGTCGTCAGCACTTAATATCAACGGCTACATGTCCTGATTCGTCTTTCCGGGTTTGGTCGGACCCGGTGACTTGGAACGGGTAAATATATAAGTTGGTTAGCCAAATCTGAATAGCATGTCAACAATTCGAAAAGATGGATGCTTCTTTTCCCCTGTGGAGTTTGCGAGGGCGGCGGACGGTCAGATAAGGTATCGCTTGGCAGACACTGACACATCCATCACATCAACTGGTTGGGTTCTAGCCTCGAAACAACTAGTAATATCCTACGCGCCCATGTCCCAACACGGAGAATAGTAATCAAACAGGTTTTGGTACCTGTCCAGATCGGAATCGATCGTGTGACCTAACACCTGGAGTATGTAAAGTCAAGAGAGATCCACGTCGTGGTGGATCCATGAATCCTACAGCGCTCTTAGTACAGGACAGCTGAAGAGGTTCTTTGGTTCTCAGCCGCAAGATCGATCGATCCGTCAGCTATGTTGTAGTCGGCCCTGGTCGCCCTGCTGTTGTGGAATGGGTTACGGGGATGTGATCCGGATTCCCACATGGCAAGAATGGGTAGGATCCTACCATAAAGACTGCCTCCTTGGATACATAAATGAATACTACTTAGGTACTAATGGTTTAGAAGAATAATGACGGAAGATTGGTTTCTCCAGAGCGGGGGTTTTCTTCTATTGGGAACGCCAAGTGACGTAAGCTGCAGTAGATTAAATGAACAAACTGAATCCGTACATAACTCTTCAGGGGACATTCGATTCTATCGATTCTATTCATCTCCTTCTGGTAATGACCCGTTGGACATGGGGATCAACCTTGCAGAAAGATCAACCTCCTCGAACGTACTATCGAATGGCCACATTGGGCGTCTAATGCGTTTGTGGCCAAGCCGCTTCAAGTCTTGGTCAACACCGCCAGGCGTAAGACCCAGCATCCAATCCCGGGCCATATCGTACAGCTCCGGTTCTAGATAGCCGATCTTCACAATGACGATATCTGCCGATCGGGGCGCAAGGTCGAGTTCCGTGAAGTCGCTTTCGCGGTGGTAAGGCTTGCGCAGCTTCGTCAATATGGCAAAGACGCTACCGACTTGCAGAACAACTTCGATTTCTGCATGTTTGTCTCCATGCTTTATTGAATGGACCCGGCCTGTCATAGTGATCGGCCCAGCGTGAACATCGTCGACTTCTGCCCCTGCGGTCACCGTCACAATTGCCCCAACGCCTGCATCTACCGCCTTTTGGACTGCTTCAGGTCCGGGCACGCTGGCATATATGACCTTTGGACCGGACTCTGACTTAAATTCTGGTCGCGCAAGTAACTGCGTTAGACCCCAAGTCACATCTCCGGACCCTCCAGCAGTGGGGTTGTCGCCCGAGTCCGAGATGAAGTATGGACGCTTATCGGATGATAAGGCAGTGTCAAGACATTCCTTGAATGAGCCCGTGGGTGCGACAAAGGTAAAGTCTTTATGCGAGTCCCAAAATAAGCGTGCTAGTCTTTCAGCTCCTTCGCGAATAGCGCCCTTATCCCAGCCTGTGACCACAACTGCGGCACGGTTTCTAGGCTCGTCGGCCCAAGCGTAACCAACCCAGATGGCGGCATCTAAAACACCTTCTGTACCTTCAACATCGGGGATGGCAGCATAGATATGGGCAGCCGGCTCATCTCTTGTCGACGTCTGCTCACCGGGAAGCAGGATAGGGATCGGCACCCAAGCCTTATACGGACGGACGGGTTCCACGGCATCCGCTCGCCGCTGAAGTAGCTGGATCAGATTTCGACAAGCTCGCTCCTTCGTCTCCGCCACATCGACGTGCGGCGCCGTGCGATAGCAAGTAATCAAGTCCGTTTGATGAGCCAACTCCCGGGACACATTGCCGTGCAAGTCCATCGATGCCGATACCAGAACCTCAGGTCCGATAACCTCACGACAACGTTTTAGAAGCTCGTATTCCACATCATCAATCCCTTCAGCACACATTGCGCCGTGTATGTCGAACCAGAGTCCATCGAGCTTTGTCGACTCTGCTATCTTGGTAAGACGGTTGACGATTTCTGAGGAGAGGGACTCGAAGGCATCTCTAGTCACAATACCGCCCGGCAAAGCATGGCCAATCAATGCACCACGCCACTCGGCCGCATCGCCTAGAGTTGTACCGGGCTGAATGAAGGGGTACCTCTCTATTATCTCTTCGTTCCGCTGGGGATGAAATGCTGGCGCAAGCGTCCTTGATGGTGTGAAGGTCGAAGTTTCACAGGCCAAGCCAGCAATGGCAATAACTGGACGGTACGCCATGAGCACTTGCTCCTGAACAGTAATCAACAGTCTAGGGATAGACGCAGGAGAATCTGAAGCCGTAGAATGCTAAGATGAGTATCTACGCTCTCGAGATGCCACTGTACGGTGGGTCCCTTATCTATTTCTCGACCAGATACCAAACTACTTGGTTTCTCTAAGTCCCACGACGATATGTAGTCCCCGCATCCTCTTCCCCGCACTTACAATCTCATTACTGATCAAGCGACGGCGTATAGCGAATGTTTCCCTCTTAATTCACATCACTTTGCCTAGCATCCAGGTTATACACGCACTGAGCCTTTCAAGCATGATCGGTCAGTGTCATACCTAAAGCAGGTAGAATCACTAATTAAAGATTGTCGACATCTCCAGATCTATTTATATGGGTTTTTTGGCTTAATTTCCCGTCCTACTTCGTCCCGACATCTGACTCCGAATTCTTCGCGCAATGTTTCCATGGCTGTCTTTGATGTATCCCGCCCCCACCCCTTTTTCGACAGCAGCATGATATGCATGCGGATGCTGTACTTTAACTGTTTCAGTTCATAATCAAATCTAAATGCAATTCCATGGCACAGTTCCTAAGCTATGCATTCGAATCGTAAAAAACGCCCTGGGGATACACAGCATGGTAATATGCTTCAAACACCTGTCTTGACACATCGGATGCATTACTTTCAGGCGTATTCAGGGGTTACGTGAACTGTATCTAACACTGCCCGGAACACTGCCCGGAACACTGCCCGGCTACATATAATCATTTCTCTGCAAGTCGCTGTAGAAAATATGAAAGGTCGGCGGAAGAGGCACGCTTATCCTGCCGATCCGTCTCCTCTCTGTTCGTAATTGAACCTGATCACTTCCCGCTAAAAGGGGAGGAGAAAAGAGCTATGTCAGGTGTAAAATCAACAGACACAGCTACACCAACAATTGCTACACTTCTTGGTCCACTGACCACGTCTTTCATAGCGCCCGCGACATGTAATATATCTAGCCTATACATGTCTACGGGTTTCATTATACAAGGTCCACTTAACACCGACGACGGCTGTCTACCTCCCAAATGGGTGTTCAACGGCTATTACTCGCCAGGCGTTTGTCCATCTGCCTACACCAATGCTTGTTCGGATACCCAGAATGGTATCGAGACGACGATATGCTGTCCGACGTAGGTTTGTTGGGAGCCCCAGCCTCAATCACTAGGGACTGAACAGTGTTTTATTAGATATCAAACCTTTAGTTGTGCCCAATCCATCATAAACGACATGTTCTCCTGTAGCCAATATATCGACAACAACCCCTTCAATGATTTTACAGTTGTGGCACACAGCGTCCAAGTACGAAGGGCAGCACAGACAGGCTCGGCTCTGGTGATCCAAAGGGCTTCCAAAAGCGCACCAACGTGGGGCGAGTTTGGGGATACGTCAAGTGATGATAATCAGGGTTTCGATATGGATGATGATGATATGGGTGATGGTAGGGATGATAATAGGGATGGTGGTAGGAATAATAATAACAATAATAACAATCCTGGTCCTCAACAGGCCACCTCGACAGCTTTAGCTCTTCAACCTACTCTTCTTCCTACCTCCACGCATACCGAGCCAGAATCCTCGAGCTTGCCTCTCTCTACGCAGTCCAAGTCAATGACACCGAGTCTGCCCGCCCAAGTCAATCCATTATCCAGGAGCACCATTGGCGGCATCTCAGGAGGAATCATAGGTGCTTTATTATTAGGGGTCTTCGGTACCTTTATATTCATGCGCCGAAGCAGGACGCGTAAAACATCGCGCACTCCTGAGCCTACCTCCGAACCCGTACTGAAAGTCCTGCCGCTTACTCGTACGTCGATGAATATACGACACGAGCTTGACGAACAGCGGAATCCGTCGGAGATGCCTTCGTGGGACGACCACAACCCTCATGGTCCCAGCAATCCTATGGTGTGGGAACTGCAAGGATCCGACAGATTTACGACATGGGAACTTCCCGCATGACATTATGACGAAATAAGGAGTGGTCGGAGATTTGATGCTAGTCGCGATCCTTTTACGGTACATGCGATAAAAGTGACGAGGATACTTGGCCGCTTAAGACTTTAGAAGTTGATGTGTCTTATGCCCGACTTTAGGAGGGTTATTTGTGCTAGCTTATCTTTTTGACATTAAATAACGTTATGAATTTTATTCATAAATAATTTTATGAAATTGAAATTCATCCGGCCAAAACAAGCTTAAAGTATACTTGTCAAAACCAATCCGCTTATAATAGAACCTCCAGCGAGCCAGAACCCGTATCGAAACCACCACCAGCAGCTGAGCGGACTTCTTAGATCCACTTTCAAGATCATTGTACCTAGCGAGAGAAGACATCCGCCCATGGCGACGCTGTAAAACCCAATCCCCGCGGCACAGAATTGGCCGTAGGCGACGAGGAGAACAGCGACGCAACTTAGTGAAACCCAGAGGAATGGCTTCGTCCATTCCCGAAATAAAACCGCAGTGCTCTTGAGTCCAATCTTCTCGTCGTCGACGATGTCCTGGAAAGCGTAAATGGTGTCGTAGATGACTGTCCAGAGCACAGACGACAGAAACAGACAGGTTGTTGGAGCCAGCATGTCCGCCATCCGGTCGACTCCCACGACGGCGGTCCCGACATAAACGCCCCAAGCCAGACAGAATCCTAGAACAAACTGGGCGAAGTGAGTGTGTCGCTTAGACCAAGGATAGTATATGTTTCCAATGATTCCCGGAATTGCCACCCATGTCGTCGTCGTAGGCAGTGCAAGCAAGACGACACCCGCCCCTAGGCATTGAGAGAGTGTGAAAATAAGTGCCCCCCTGATCGAAATAGCACCTCTCACGATAGGGCGACCGCGTGTACGGGCAACCAGTCTGTCGATCGGCGCGTCAATGATATCGTTCCAACCATGAATGGCGTTTGAGAGGAAGAAACTGCCGACCGTGACCACAATCAGGGCGTGAACAATGTCGGTCAGAGGCACCCGTTGAAATATAGCTCCGTGTATGACCCCGAAGAGATGCGGGAAAAGCACGAGGAAAACGCCGGCCGGAGGGCTCAATCGCGCAAGTTGAATGTAAGGAATCCAAGCAGCCGGGAAGTAGCTGACCCAACTACCTGTATGGCTGCCACCATACTGTTGTCCCAGAGCTTCACTTTGGGGCTCAGGCTGAGGTGTGATAGGGGTTTTACTAGACCGCCTGCTGTTCATGATGATATATTTGGATAGCCTCGCTTTCGTTTCAATTTTATGAAAGTACAATCTTGATGTTTTGCATAACGACAGGAGAAAAGGAATTACCCCTAGCCTAGCCCCAACTTATATTTATTACACTGTCCATACGATTCTCGCATCGACAAGCCGCAGATAAGTTAGAGTAGTTGGTGAATCAGTGACTTGATGCCTCGAATCATGGTAGGAGTCCGAAGCTTGAGTATAGTTGGTTCAATATTATTCCAGGAGCATGGCAGTGCATTACCTATCCGACGCATCATCCAACCAGCACAACATGTAATATATTTGTCTCTCAAGTAACACCGCAGAATTGGCCCCTCAGTTGCCTGACATTTCCTTACTTCGGCAATTGTCTCAGAGTTTCTAAGCGGCTGTCCACTCGATTCTCGCAGTATCTGCTATCGTGGTGTCCAATGAATAATGACTCATGTATCATGTGTGTGACTCCGCGTTCCTTAAGCCATAGACGTGAAGATCTGCTGCATATTGGGCTTCGAGGGGCTTAGACGCTGACAGGCCCATATCGGGAGCGTCTACCTATCTCTCTTGTTACACTGAAGCCGCGTACCTCCTTATCATGTTATTATCGGCCCTTCTATTAGTAGGGTGGGTGTGTGTAACCCACGGGTCAGCATAGATTTTGATATTGAAATCCTGACGTGGCTTGCAGCTTGGTGACAGAGCTCAGTTTGAAGCACGTAAGATTAATTGCATATGCAAATAATACGATCTCCCAGGACTATATGATACCTACACACCTAGGTACTTTAGGAGCTAGGTATCTACACGTAATTCGAAAGTGAAATTTATCTGTAGAACAAGCGCTTACGAGCAGTCCGAGGGGTAGTCAAAAAATACTACTCCCCTCGCATCGTAACTTTGGCACTATCAAAACGTAGTCCTACCTAAGTACCTACCCAGGTGACAGGTACCTCCCTACTCATGTCGCCTTCTGAGCGAGACCTGGCAATAAACGCGTGAGTATCTTGATTGTCTCTTGAGCTGTAACTAATACGCCTTCTACCAGCTTTGGCGGAGCCATCAAGGTGTACACAGTCAACAACCCCCAACGAGCGTTCCATTTCGACGTAACTTTCCAATTAGACCACCCACATCTCATGAATTTGACCGCGGCGGGCAAGCCGCCACTACACTTCCACCCGTACCAGGAAGAGTACATTAAGGTGCTGGAAGGTTGTCTGGGGGTGGAAGTCGACGGTGATGTACTTACGCTTACCCCATCTGACGGCGAGTTCCTCGTGAGGCCATGGCAGAACCATCGCCTTTTTCCGGTCATGGACTCTGGCACCAAGACGGCGCGGTTTCTCCTGTCCGGCGAGGAGACACCTGAGGCGTTCAGACTTGACGCACTGTTCTTCCAGAACTGGTACGGCTATCAGGATGACATGTTTCTTAAAGACCGAAAGTTGAACCTAATTCAGGTCATGAACGTATGTAGTCAAATACAGCTTCCATTCCCCGGCCGCTCTCGTGGTACTGACGCTCAAATGTAGATGTTTGACGCTGGCGGTTCTTATATTTCTAGTCCTGCATGGGTTCCCTTTGGGAAGAGGTTCGCACAGTTAACTGGTATCATTATCGGCCGGTGTCTGGGAGGACTATTAGGATACCAGCCATTCTATCCGCGGTGGACTGGGGATTGGCAGTTGGCTTGTAAGAAAATGGAAACGTCTGTATTCCTTAGACGGTATTCAGTTAACACAAAGGCGTAAGGGTTTTTAGGTCCTTGGGTACTGAAGTGTTCCGGAGGTATGCAGTTCACATGCTACCAATCAACTCCAATGAGTATTCCAGTGTGAAATAGTATCTACCCCTTACCTAAGACGCTTGTGATGGTCTAGAGTGACGTTAGCAGATACACTATTGCAATGAGATGTAGTTAGAAGCCCAAGACACGTCCAAATATAGAACATGATTCGAAGCAATGGCACACGGAATTGGTGAAGAATTACTAGTATGTGTTTAGATAGGAGGTAGTTACGTTGTTACATGGCCTGCCGTAGTGTTTCCCTTGCCAACGTTTGCACACTAAAAACCAGTCTTCATTCTTCATCCAACTTAAGCGAAACCGGGTTGCAGCGCAGTGTCGAACTTTCCGATATTGGTCCAAATCAAAGTCTGCGCCCATAGGCTGGCCTGTTTGGCTTCGTCATTGCTCTCCGGGGAACTTTGGTCCTTCTTCAATAGCGTAAAGAAACCGCTCTCACCCAAATACTTAGGGCTAACAGCGACCTCAATAACGTCCGTACCTGCTGGGGCCGCGGTTCGCAGTGTGCTGTCTGCAAATCGAAGCAGAGGCAGTAAAGGTTTGTATATGAACCTCTGCATTCTGTGCAAAGCTTGTGGAGTATTGGAGCGGAGGGCCCGGGAGTCGACTAGGTTGCCGGGATTCATGACAATGACAGTTATCTTACGCAGGTTCTCCTCCTTGAAATAAATCTTGTTAGTCCTTGATATCCATCTGCAAGTTCTTGATCAGGCTACGTACCTTTTGAAGATAGCGGTTGAGCGCATACCCCCATGCTGTGAGGACTAGCTTGGAGGTGGCATATCTCTGATAGCCGCGGCCTTGCTTATCCTCGTCGACGCTGGGATTGATAAGCAATTCCAGGTCGGTAGGGATAGTAGGCGGGTATTTCTCCATTGGATTTTTGCCCGGCCAGTGTGCGTCACTTGAAATGAGGATGATGCGGCCGCCATTCCCGAAGTTACCCAGAAGCCGGAGAACGAGGGCCGCATAGGATATGTAGTTCACTTGCATAGTCTTGTCATACCCATCAGCCGTGAGCTCAGGGTCGCCGACGAGGTTCCAATAATACGCATTGCAGATAATAGCGCTGAGCGGGAGGTATTGGCCTTCAACAACACCATGCCTAACTATATCGGCAAAGGCGTGGGTAGCGGAGAGGCTGCAAAGGTCAAGTTGGTGGATTGAAGTCTTTGCGTCAGGGTAATGAGATATAACTTCCCGCAGCCTCTTGGTGTTGACGTCCGTATCTGAAGCATTCCTCACTGTCAAGATAGCTGTGTACTGTGGGTATTTCTTCAGCAGATGTTCAACTGCGTGAACCCCAAGCGAGCTGTTCGCTCCAGTAAGGACCACGCTGCCTGCCATACTTTATCGTTAGGGTTGTCTTCTACTAGTGATGCTAAAATAAGGGGCTGTGATGAGGAAGAGATTGAAACATGGAAGGGTGTGATGCTGGACGGAATTTCTGTCATGATATCGTCGAAAATCGGTCCACTAGGCAGCCAGCCAGGTAGGTAATAAAGTGCTTAAAACATGTCTTAGGATCTAAAGCACATACCCATTATCCATACCCCATTATCAGGAACCTACGTAGCTACCTACCTCCTAGGTAGGTAGGGTATGTATTGTGACCTTGCTCCTTAAACATGCATGTAAGCCGTCCTACCTACCTACCCATCTCCCACGGTAGCATTGCTTTATCTTTGGCATTGACAGGTCAACGATAACTTCGTTGTTGATTGGCTGAATTTCCAAGGCTTTAGGGTGGGCAGGTAGAGTTACACAAGTCGAAACACGCCCGGCCTGTATTACTTTCGGTAACAAATTATTTCAACATGTATCAGCTACTCTAAAGTGATATATACCTCCATTGTTTTTTTATACCGTAAGTTAAGAACATCTATCAATTCGATAGGTCCTCTCGCGCCCTTTCCTAATGGTCCATCTTGTATATCAGGTTTATACACTGACAGCCCGGTACCATCAGCTCTGTATGACGCTGGGCCTGTATACATAGTTGGTATTGTTGATATTTCCCCCATGGCCCCAGGGTCATTTGGTATTCTTGAGGCTAGAAGCTTGTCATTTTGGTAGGTAGCTGTTAAGCGTATGGATTTTGATTGATACGTATAGCCTACATCCGTTCTGGCGATAAGATTTCCTGACAGCATAATGAACTGAACGAATCAAACATTTATCTCATGTCCTAGGTACATGCAGCTCCGGGCCATCAATGTCGAGGGCACATTACGGCGTTATCTGCCTTATCGGCCATCTTGTACCACCAGGTAACTATGATAGTACGGGATACGAATGCAGCACACTCGGGAATCACGTAAGCTTAATCTATATACGGGGATGGTACCTTATGTCTCGTGCAGGGAATGAATCTGCCGGGATGGGAGTTGTGTAACATGATGTGTTGATTATTATATTAATAAGGTACGTACCTGTTAAGGAGGTAAGCAATATATCCGAATACCTCCCACTTTGTCTCTGAGTCCTATGATGACAAGTCCCAACATTACTAATTTATTTGTTCGAGTTCGTAATCTATTAGTGGCGGTCTAGGTTGACCGTAGCAGAGCTGATCTAACGGGAGTACTACGACTCTACTCAATGTTGTATGGCTAAGTTAGGTGCTAGGCTTCTTGTACTTTCTTGCAGGGAGATCGCCGGTACGAATGAGTACCTCCTATGAATAGCTCGGGGCAAAAGCGGAGATGAGTTTCTATTATTAAACCCGTGAATATGGCTCCCTAAGGTATCCTAAGAGATCCTTGCCGAGCGGTGCCTAGGAGGTAGGTAGTCTATGCCCTCACATGCCAGCCATCATGATATATGTATTAGTTCTGCCAATAGCCACAGAAAAAATAAAGGAAAAAAAAAAGCCGAAAGCGCGAGTCCCAGTTTTATAGAGTGTTCAGTACAAGCGATGCGCCATTGGCGCGGATAAGAGGGAATATTTCTTGATGATATCACGGGGAATAACTTCAGGATTGACTGCCGTGTACAGAGGTTCGCGACTGATGAAATCTGCCTCGCTTTCTAGCTTAGCCCCTTAGATATGAAGCCTTATCTCGGGCGACAAGAGATCAAATCATCGTAATAAACACTTAGGGAAATGCAACGACATAAAACATAGCCCAGAAGCCGACGAATCTCGTCATGATGTCAATTGAAACACATAGCTATCTTGTATTTCCAACAATCTTGAACTACCTAGATTGTTACCTATACTTTTGACAGTAGGAAACCATCGTGCTGTTGTTTCTGGAAGAACTGGCTCTCATCATATTTAAGCGCGATCCGCTTCAGCTTGCTAACGTTCTCCTTTCCGTACGAAGCAAGGGGATTCTGGTCTCTTGACGCGTCATTTGTGAAAATGAAAGAGAGATCTAATCCGCGTTCCTGTGAGAGCGTTTTCCACGCCTCAGTTGTGTCGATAGAAACTGATCGTACTGTATCATCATCACTCGCACTCGTCCAATCAACAAGTGTGGTCCACCCTATTCTAAATCAGTTTAATTCATAAAAGCTCTTTTGGCTCTCGAAACTTACACTGATGGTCCTCAAGTGGGATTCCCATAGGGTTGCCACCCTTTGCAATGCCCTGTTCGGCCAAATTTTTGGGAATTGGCTGAATAGTGAATGTCTGATTGGCACCAGTTGCCTCCCGGACAGCGAGAGCTCGCTCCCGCCACAGCTTGTAAACATCCTGATACAGTTTTCCATCTATCCGAGTGCTAACAGCGCGGTAGTCATGTCTAGAGTATGTCAGTGACTTAAAATTCAGTCTTGGGCATTGGACTTACCGTAGAGGCTGATCACTGGCTATGTTTCCCAGGAAGTCGGTCAATGTCTTAACCGTACCATTCAGCGGAGGTACAATAGCTGCTACCGGTGGCGGTAACTCGTAGAAGGGGGCAAAGGTACTTGGGTGGTCGGCCGGAGTCGAATAGATCAAGCCGACCGTAACGCCATCGAGCCCTATGATAAGAGCGACGGTTGATTTTAGATCGGATGCACCCTCATTTTGCCACTTCACCATAGCGTCAAGAACAACCGGAGCCTGGTCAACGGCATACATATCCCACCTATACCAGATGTCTCTTACGGGGACAGTGTATAGATCAAGCCTTGTGACTATGCCGAAGTTCGGTCCTCCCCCTTTCAGGGCCCAGAAAAGGTCGGTATTCTCGTTCGCATTGGCATTCGTAATGCTGCCATCGGCCAGCACAATCTAGAATGCTTATCAGAAAGGCCAGCCATCGTTAGGGTGGTGAACTTACTTCAAAGTTCTTCACGTTGTCGGCGGCCAGGCCGAATTCACCTGAAAAGTGAAAAAACCCGCCTACAATACCAAGTCAATATAAGCCTCTTGATTCTTCAGTTCCAACATACCACCCAGAATCAATCCCCCGACTCCAACAACTGGAATCCGGCCCCCAATAACAGATGTCCCTTCAGCGTTCAAGATTGAAGAAACCTCACCCCAACGAGCTCCAGGGCCAACACTAGCGACCTTCTTATCATCGCTTAGAGTGACACGGTTGATTTTCTGCAAATCAACAAGAATCCCCCTTTCCGTGCTTGACCAGCCGGGATTAGGCGAATGCCCTCCACTTCGAAGAGCAAATTCCACCCCAAAATATTTGATTATTTTGACGACTTGGGCCACGCCGCTCGCGTCTGTTGGTTGGGCAATGCAATACGGTTGAGCGATGCAAGACTGCGACCTTGAAGACTATCAGCATAGGGATTCAAAGAGGGAACGACAAGTTACCAGTTCTCGTTAACGACGGTCTGATTCAGAGGTGCGACATCTACGTTTTCTGTCCCAATGCAACTCTGCGCTGCCGAACAAGCCAGATCTAGCCGTTGCTTAAGACTCAAATCCGACAGTGTTTGCGACTGAGAGTCTCCCAGGCCTACGCTGGCGCAAAACGACTTGAACGGATCATCCATCGTGCAGTTTTGACTTGGAAGCAGGATTGGGGAGGTGCCGAGAGTATTGGAAAAGAGGAAGAAGAAAAGACTGCTACGTTGGAGCCTCATCACTAACAATCAAGGGCACTTTGTCTTGGCATCGATTGACCGGTAATACATTTGATATGTTAAATGCGAGAGGGGCTGCATCTGCTGTAGAACATGTCAAGCTTTTGTACTACTACCACGTGCATATATAGCTACTTTGTCTGTTTGTCTCGACATCATAAAGGGGGCGCAGCCCTTTGGTTACATTACCTGAACATTGGTGGCGTTCTCATGACCAATCATTACCTTCATCGCTACGTGTAACCCGACCTGCCACCGAATCATTTCAGAATCCATTCGCTACATACACGCCCTTACATGAAGTACCTAAGTATAAGGCTTGCGTGTGACCACCTGGGCAGGGAATGCAGCTGAGTTGGGTGTCTAGAAGATAAAAGATACGAAGATAGGGGGTGCGAGAGGCAATGTGGAAGAGCATTCTAGACTTTTAAACCCACATACATCATCCGTAGAATCAAAATACATCTTTCTCTAGGTAGCCGTCGTCAGGCAAGTACTTATGCATGCAACTAAGATTTAAGTATAGGTATGTATAGGGAAGCTCCAGTTACAGACAGCCGGGCCGCGGGAAATATTAAAGTACCAGTAACAATATATTTTTCCAACCCGAAGCTATCAACGCCCAGCTTACGAAATCATATCTTCCACACCATGTAATTGCCTAGGTTAGGTAGTCTCGCATTAGAAACGCAAACAGCGATAACAAGAGTTACCACCTATTACCACCTAGGTTACGTAGTTAGTACGGATTGCACCCAACTCACTCGTGAAGTTGCTTACAAGTGCCCCGTGTCGGCAGTTTTCCTGCTGGTTTTATTTTCAATGTCGTGGAGCTCGATATTAGAGGTATTAGTAATAGGTAGGAATCTGCCTTGGGATTCGGACCTTGCGCTCGCGCTGCCTCCGCTCTGTTTGCTGCCGAAACTAGATATTTTCGATGTAAAACGAGTGGCGATAAAACCAGAGAGATGCTCAGAAGCAGAGGCCAAAAAGGGACGTAGTGCTGGTAGGGATGTTCCGATCAGAGCGACAGTGGGTTCAACTTGCGAGGGGATCCAAAAGGTTGTGCCATATCGATCGAACTGGCCCGGGACGAAGCCCGACATCTCATATCGAAGCCCTAAGGAAAAGGTTAGAAAAATACAATTGCAAGAAACAGGCTCATTGTACTGACACGTCGAATTAGTAGGCACGTAGCGCCTCATTTCCAAATCAAATACCGCGAGTTTATATGCTGCAGCTATACTCGCACTATATGAAGTTCTTAGCTAGTGACACCAGGATAGGAGAGAGAAGGCTTACCCAGCACCTAGCATGAAAATTATAAGAATTCCGAGTCTCTTTTTGACTGGCATTCTCAGCTTAGAGACTGGTATGATGGGGAAAAGGAGCAAGATAGTGTCAAAGCTCATGCTCGCACTATACAAGGCTATCTGAGACCAGAAATAGTACCAGTTGTCACAGTGGGACAGATGTTGATAAACGTCCCAGAAATAATGCAATGACGTGCACATGAAGCCAGGAAGGATCACGAATGTAGTTACATAGACAGCCTGAAACCCCAAGAGGACCCAGATGACATATTTTATGACTTCGCTACTGCTAGTAGCAAATATCCGCCGATATGTAAGTAAGATTGATATTCTGATGGCAGCAGACATTGTTGGGTACAGCCAGGTGGTGACGACAATTCCCTGAGACATATTAGAAAGGAATGCTCAACTATACCCAGTTCACATCCCTGGAAACTATTCCAAACTTTCTAGGGCGGCTCAAACTGACCTTATACCAGAGCGAAAACTCCGCAACCGTGATTTCCCAAAGTGGCTTGCCTACGCCGGCATGGAGGTTAATGTAGCCGGCCAGTGCTGTCCAACCGATATAGAGTACCTAGAGTTGTAATTAGCCGGATTCCCATGTCTATTTCAGTTAGCTTCCGTACAATCGCCGGCATTACAGCGTAGTCGTCAGGGCCTAGGGTTCGAGAATAGACCCTAAAGCAGAGACGAGCAAGCACAAACATTACTGCAACGATGCCAAGAGCAATGCATGCGGCGGCAACTGAGTAGACTTTGTGTGCGTCATTGACCTCATCCGGAGGGGGGATGAGGCTATCTAGACTTGGACTCGAGCTCATGGCGAAATGTCAAGATAGGTAGAGAAAAGTGGTTGGAAAGTACGAATAAGGGATGTTGTAAGAGTGATACGCCCATTTCGAAAATTAGAAACACTCCTAAGCTTTTTGAAGGTGTGCGAACTCATACATCGGCGATGCTGTACGCAGGAGGACTCTGTGCTGCCCTCCTAAAAATCATAATGATCCGTGACATTCATTTTCCCATCAGCAAAACCCCCGCTGTGAGGCAACTGTGCGTCTTATTCTCACCCACCCCCTAAATCAAAGTCCGAGGAAGAAGGATTCGGCGACCACTTACCGGAAATGTTAACTATTTAATAAGGTGTGGTTTCACCAATACTCATGCATAATCATCATATGCCTCCCCAAGCCTTACTGGCCAAAGTGAGCTTACAGCGGCTGAGCGGTCACAACAACCGCCTCGAAATTTGCAAGTCTTACCGGTATTTTATTTTTATTTTTTCGTGCTTATTATGTACCTACATGTACGTAGGTAGATATGTAGACATGTACATTAATGGTAGGCAACAAGAATCAGGCTGTGAAGCCTCTCTGCCTCGCCCCTAGGATACAGGACTCTGTTGCATGGGTTTGTTACTTCAGGAGTAAGGACTTTGCCGTGGAATTATGGGCATGAATATAAATATGCGGTGAGGAAACATGCAGCGAGTAAGTCATCAGACAGAATTCATTCCGGCATATCACAAACAATGGCCAACTTTACTGTTTCTCGGGCTCTCATTGTCTTCTTTTTCTTATTAGGCAGAACTAGCGCTGATCAACTAGATGCTGCCGAGAACCTCTGCGGGCAGCTCGATGAAGGCTTCAATAGCTTCACGTACCTACCAGGGAATACTCTATATAAAGAGTTGAGTGAAGAGAACTGGTAGATATAATCCCCTGTATCAAATGTAAGGATCTTACTGACCCTTAGATCCAGGTCGCAAACTGCGTGGGGGAACCCGACTTGCATCTTCCAACCAAACGCCGCCAGTGATCTCCAAGCTGTGGTTCCTCTGCTTGTTGGAGCAAATATTAGCTTTGCCATCCGCTCGGGAGGTCATTCACCATCACCGGGAGGTGCGAACATTGATCATGGTGTCTTGATTGACATGTCTCGGTTCAACGATGTTCATTACCTTGCCGATGAGAACGCTGCCGTGGTAGGGTCGGGACAAACATGGGAGCACGTTTATACTCAACTCGATCAGTATAACGTTACTGTTGTCGGAGGGAGGGTTTTGGATGTAGGTGTCGGTGGTCTTACACTTGGGAGTAAGTTGTTATCTAGCCCTTCATCGGCCAAGAAGTCATGAAATAACCCTCTCTGAAGGTGGTCTTTCTTATATGTCTGACCTCTACGGTCTGACATGCGACAATGTAATCGACTTCGAGGTTAGTATAAAACTCCCATCCATTGCGCTAGGTACAGGTTTTTAAGAAGTTGTTTAGGTCGTCCTAGCTAATGGATCCCTTGTTGATGCCAACATGGAGTCCAATCCAGACTTATTCTGGGCTCTCAAAGGTGGTGCTAATAACTTTGGTACGTATTATCCACCTACCACAGCCTACTTCCAGTTTACCTAACCTTTTTCAAAGGTATCGTAACATCATTTAAGCTCTCTGCCTATCCTATTCACGAAGTCTGGGGTGGGGTTAAGGGATACAGTCTCGAAGACTTACCCGCACTTCTCAAAGCGGCGCTGGAGTATCAATCAGCTCCTCACAAGGACCCATACGCAAATTTCATGATGCAAGGGTTTCCCACCAACTCAAGCTTCGGAATTATAATGAATATAGTATACTTAAAACCTGAAGTGTCGCCTCCGGCCTTTGAGCCCTTCTATCGTATCAACACAACTTCTGACACCACAAAGCTTCGCTCTTATACAGACTTTCTTAGCGGCCAGGCGTTATTCGATATACCAAGGTCAGCTATGCTACAGCGATTTGCAAAAGTGGACCAGCTGACCGAACAACAGGGCTGACTGGCGCGCCACGAGCTTTGAGCCCGACGAGTCGTTATATGCAACGATAGAAAATATCATAACCGAGTCAGCAGCACTAAAGCAGATACAATCGGTTACATCAGGGTCCCTGGCCTTTGGCTTGCAACCAATCTCGACGAGCCTCGTCGACGCTGGACGCCAGCGTGGTGGCAATGCCCTAGGCCTAAAACCCGTAAACCAGACCTGGTGGGTTCTCGACTCCCTGTGGTGGTCTCCTGAGGACGATGAACTTGTCCACAACTCCACGCGGACGATGGTGGATGATATCGAAGTGGCCGCAAAGTCTGGGGACAAGTATCTTCCGTACCAATTCATGAACGACGCAAGTTGGGACCAGCCAGTTATTGCCCACTATGGGGAGGAGAATGTAAGAAGACTGTGGGAGGTTCAGGCTAAATACGACCCAGACCTTGTTTTCCAGCGGCTTGTTCCCGGGGGATTCAAGCTCCCGTTGTCAGATACACGTATTTAGGTTTAGATATATGGATAGATATAGATAGTACTGCGGAGAGAACACGGAGGCCACTCCATCTAGATACAGTTGAGGCATACACTAGCTGAGCAACTAGGCTGCGCTCGCGCAGCCCGGAGAGTGCTTAGGAACGTATTATACTTTTTATTTTATTTTTTATTTTAATTCTTTTTAAAAATATATATATATATAACGTGAGGCTGCGCCCGCCAAGGGCAACAGCCTGAGTTTTCATGAGCTTGGATAGTTGGTAAGAGAGTAAGCTGCTCGCTCACCGCCGGGCGCTTCGCGCCTGCCAGCTTGTTTCGCAGCTTTTATACTTACCTACACAACGAGGCCTACGTGTATCGCTCCTCGTCGCGTTCCGCGCGGCTCGTCGCTCGACGACTCCGGCCCCCGTTGCGCGCGAGATATCATGTTGCCAGGTGGTGCCAGCTTTAGGATGCCAGGTGCCAGGTACCAAATCATCCAATCAAATGCCCTTAAAATGCCCTTAACCTTTCAGCCAATCAAAGCCAATTATTCAAGATCTAGCCAATTAAAAAACACTTTCTCTTTTTTATTTAGGACGAGTGAGGTTAGTAAATTTTAAATATTTAAATATTTTTATTAAAATGTTAAAAATATCTTGAAGTTTGGCCTAAGTGTGTGGCTGGCCTCGGTGTGGCTTGTGTATTCGCTAGCTTCTAGCAACTGCTTCGCTGTGCATTCTGACCCGCTAACGTCAACAGCGCAGGCACCCGAATTCTACATTTCCCGTTCTAGCTTGTCGCAGGCTCTTCCTACACTTGGTCATCGAATTCAAACAAGCGACCCAATGACTAGAGTAAGAAATTGAGCTTGACGGTTATTAATTTCAACTCCCGCCATTGCTCTCGCATCGCCCAATATGTCAACAACACCTGCTCCGCCTGAGGACCAGGCGAGATTGCTTGAAGATGCCTTGATTGCCGTGCGCCAACAGACCGTGCTCATGCGCAAGAGCCTCGACACTCCTGGCAAGCTTATGGATGCTCTCAAATGCTGGTAGGTCTATACAATCAACTTACCACAGCTTCCCGCCTGTTTGGATACCCCTATTGCTTTTCCAATCCGCTAACCGTAGGGTAGCTCGACCTTAGTCGCCGAACTGCGGACGAGTAGCTTGGGCCCGAAGCAATACTACGAACTATACATGGCTGTCTTCGATGCCCTGCGCTACCTCTCTATGCATCTCCGGGAGAACCACCCTCATAACCACCTCGCCGACCTCTACGAGCTTGTCCAGTATGCCGGTAACATAATTCCACGACTGTATCTCATGATAACCGTTGGCACCGCATATATGTCTATCCCCGAAGCGCCGGTGAAAGAGTTGATGAAGGATATGATGGATATGAGCCGTGGTGTCCAACACCCAATCCGTGGTCTATTCTTGCGCTACTATTTGTCCGGCCAAGCCCGGGACTACCTACCCACCGGCGACAGCGATGGTCCCGAAGGAAACCTCCAAGACTCGATCAATTTCATATTGACGAATTTCGTCGAAATGAATAAGCTTTGGGTTCGGCTGCAGCATCAAGGCCACTCACGGGAACGGGAGCAGAGAACTAAGGAGCGCAAGGAGCTACAGCTTCTAGTGGGCAGCAACATTGTACGCCTGAGCCAGCTGGTGGACCTCGAATCCTATAGAGATGGAATCCTGGCCCCCTTGCTGGAGCAGGTAGTACAGTGCCGCGATGTCCTAGCCCAAGAATATCTCTTAGAGATCATCACCCAAGTCTTCCCGGATGAGTTCCATCTGCATACCCTCGACCAATTCCTCGCCGCAGTATCAAGACTGAACCCTCACGTCAACGTCAAAGCTATTGTGATCGGCTTGATGGACAGATTATCCGCCTATGCCGAACGGGAATCTCAAAATGAAGTCACAGAAGACAAGGCGAAATTAGAAGAGGATGCCTTAGCTAGTCTCCTAGAGAAGGTCCGATTGACCAAGGAGAAGCAAGAAGCGGAACCAGCACCGGGCGAGGCTTCTGCTGAGCCCAATGGGGAGCATGCTAATGGCGAGTCTTCAGAGAATGCCGAAGTCAGCGCTCCGTCGGAGTCTGAACCCACCCCGTCAATCGCAGAGACCGAAGCAACGGCGGTTGATAAAGAGTCAGAAGAAGCCGAACAACCAACCAAGAAACAACGCGGTATCCCACCTAATGTGAAACTGTACGAGGTGTTCTTCGACCAGGTCAACAATCTTGTCAATGCGCAACACCTTCCTATTCAAGATACTATTGCGTTGCTGGTATCCCTCGCTAACCTTGCTCTGAACATATATCCTGGTCGACTTGACTACGTCGACCAGATTCTCGAATATGCGAATCGCAAAGTGAAAGAGCACGCCAACAGTGCCGATCTACACTCCCCACCAGCACAGCAGAGCTTGCTCTCGCTATTGCAAGCTCCACTCAAGAGATATGTTTCCATATTTACAGCTTTATCTCTTCCTACCTATGTACCTCTTTTCCAGTCCCAAACCTATCCAACTAGGAGGGCAGTTGCCGGTGAGGTTGTGAGGACTTTGTTGCGAAATCAAACCATGATCTCGACTCCGACCCAACTTGAAAATGTCCTCGAGATCCTGAAGGTGTTAATTAAGGAGGGGTCGCAACCTCCTGCTGGTTATCCCGGTGGCCCGCAACGAAGAGCATTGGAAACAGATGAGACGATGGAGGAGCAAGGGTGGTTGGCGCGTATTGTCCACCTACTCGACGGCGAAAACAATGATACCCAATTCCGCCTCCTCCAGATGGTGCGTAACGCATTCGCGGAAGGCAATGAAAGGATCCGTACAACCACCCCTCCGTTGATCACCGCCGGCATGAAGCTGGCACGACGGTTTAAGACTAGGGAGCACTACGATGATAACTGGGAAACGCAGTTGAGTGCTCTCTATAAATTCCTGCACTCCGCCATCTCCGCTATATATGCCAGAGTCAACGGCTCGGGTGCTGCAGAGCTTTCCCTGCGGTTGTTCTCCGCTTGCGGCCAGACCGCCGACATGACGAGCTCTGAAGAGGTTGCGTACGAATTCTTCGCGCAGGCTTTCACGGTGTATGAAGAGGCGATTTCCGATTCCAAGGCACAATTTCAAGCGGTGTGCGTCATCGCCAATGCATTACATCAGACGAGAAATTTTGGCAAAGAGAACTACGATACCCTTATCACGAAATGCGCCCTACATGGCAGCAAGCTCTTGCGGAAGCCAGATCAGTGCAGAGCAGTATATCTCGCAAGTCACCTGTGGTGGGCAACGCCGATCACAGCTGTTGAGGAGTCAGACGAAGGTGTAAGTAGAGGCAGTTTGAATCTGTGTTTCTTAGCTAACCTTGATAATAGTTGTACCGAGATGGAAAACGAGTGCTAGAGTGCCTGCAACGAGCTCTGCGTGTGGCAGACTCTTGTATGGAGCAGGCTACATCGATCGAGCTATTCGTCGAGATTCTAGACCGTTATGTTTACTACTTTGACCAGCAGAACGAATCGGTAAGGATATTCGTTTTCCTCCTCTGTTCAGTAGCTTACTTTATACTCGCAGGTCACTACTAGATACATTAATGGGCTCATCGAGCTCATCCACTCAAACCTAGGCACGAACCAACAAGATTCAGCGAGTATTGAGAACAGCAAGCGACATTTCAAGCACACTCTAGACAATATTGCCTCGAGGCAATACGAAGGAATAGTTCTTCAGCCGCAAAAATAAACAACAACAACTTTGGAGTACGACCAGTAGGGTATATGGCTACCTGCCGAAGTTGTTATGTAATTAATAGCCCTAATACCTGGCATGAATGAAATGTCGGGTTAAAAAAATTGTACCAGGGCTTAGGAGACCGCCCCAGCAGAGGAAGAGAATGCCTTTGTGGCTGTCTTGTTAGTTAGATTACTGTGTACATATGTATATTCCTGATGGTTTGGAATGACCTGATGCGTCGGGCTTCTCAGGAGTCTAGGCGTCGTTGTGAGATGTCAGCACCGTGGATCCTCTTCACGGAGTTTCCAATAACCTGGCTTTCTCCCAGGCAGTCAACAATATTTATATTATGTATTGCGATGTGATTTTCTTTCCTTCCTTCGATTAACACTTCTTATCTTTATTGGAACCAATAGTCTGGTCTTTCCACTTGGCATGGCTTCGTCATCCTTAGCTTAGATAGGGGAGATAAGACGAGATACGTGTTGGAGGAACCCCCTGATTGTGGCAGTGTTCGCTGACTAAAGAGTTTCCACTTGTCCCCCTTCCCAGTTCCCAGCAGCCCGCAGGCCCCGTAGCCCGTAGCCCGCATGCTCCGCAACTAGTAACACCTTGCACCTCTCAAACATCAGACATCAGACCTGACATCTCAGACACCACGGTCGAAGACATGTTCATTCGACTTTTTCGCCCTCGCTTGCTTCGGTGATACCTTAATTAAAAACAATTCTTCTATTTGCTTGTTTTCTCTACCACCTATTTACTACGTTGTTGTCTTGGTGGCTCGGACTTATGCTTGTCTTATTCCCTTGATCGTTAATTCGTTTCCATTATAAACCCCTTCACTCCTTTGGTCGTGATTCGATCCGCATAACCACTCGTTTATCCGCGCCAACTGCAATCAAATGTACCTATACAATTGCCAATAAACGAACTTCACTCGAATGGTCTCGATCTGATCTTTCCCTTGTAATATATCCATGACGTGGCACCGACCACCGCATAGCCAGGATGCCTTCCGAAAAGTCCCAGTACATATCAGCACCCCCAATACCGTCCTACGATGAAGCCACCCGTGGCAATTCTTCCTCCCGACCCGACTGGCCCCCGCCTGCTTCGCCGATAGATACACGGCCCGAACGCGAGACTGAGGCAGAGTCCCTCCTTTTCTCGCGCAATAGGCAGGCAAACTCGTCGAGACATGCGCCTGACGGCTACCGACCCCCTTACGTAGAATCAGACGACGAAGGATCGCAGTGGACGCTCGAAGATGATAATAGCGACGATGGCGAGGACGCGCAAGTCCGGCGCGAAATGCAGGAGCTAGAAGTTGAAGACCCCTTAGACGGTGCCAGTTCGAGATCATCGGCATCGTGGACGAAACGGATCGCTTCCTCGTTACCGCAATGGAAATGGCGATGGCGCCTTCCGAGACTAACTGTTCGATTACCTCGTCAGAATGAAACCGAAAATACCCCAGAGCAAGAATCGGAATCGAGCGGAACGAGGAGGTTTAGGCTGCCAAGCATCAATAGTGCAGCTGCTATACTTTTAGTCGGTCGATTGCTCGCTCTCTTTTTGATCCTGGGTTTTCTGTACCTTCTATTCATGAGCGACCTCTTCACCAATATGACAAGGCGCCTCGGCGGTCAGATGCTCGATCCCGAGGTCGTCCGGCGATTCGTCCAACAAAATGTCGATTCGGGGACGATGAGAAACACGTTGATGCACTTCACGAGCTACTCGCACATGGCGGGGACTGAAGGAGACTACGCGTTGGCGATGGATGTGCGAAACGACTTCATTAAGTACGGCTTGGAGGATGTGGTAGTGGACCAATACTACGTATACCTGAACTATCCGAAAGAAGGCGGAAGGGCTATAGAGATAATGTCCGAAGACGGGAAGGAGGCTACGTGGGCAGCGGCTCTCGAAGAGAACGAAGTTGGTGGCGAGACGGCAGGCCGCCAGACACCTGTGTTCCATGGCCATTCCAAGGCGGGTGACGTGAGGGGTCCGTTAATCTACGCTAATTACGGATCGAGGGAGGACTTCAAGAGACTCGCCGACAAGGGCATCGACACGAAGGGCGCCATCGCGCTCGTACGCTATTACGGCACTCAGGGTGATCGAGCCTTGAAGATAAAGGCCGCCGAGTTAGCCGGGTTTGCCGGATGTATCATATACAGCGACCCAGCGGAAGACGGCTTCCTGAAAGGAGAGCCAGCGCCTAATGGACGATATATGCCCGCCGACGGTGTCCAGAGAGGGGCTGTGAGCTTGATGAGCTGGGTAGTTGGCGACGTACTTACACCAGGTTGGGAAAGCAAGGAGGGCCAACCTCGGATGACGAAGGAGCAGACACCTGGTCTTGTCAAGATTCCAAGTTTGCCGATCGCCTGGAGAGACGCGCAAGTGCTTCTGCAACATATCCAAGGCTTTGGCGACCCCTGTCCGGATGAGTGGCATGGTGGTGTGCCCGATGTTGAGTGGTGGACAGGAAATTCGTCCTCGCCTGTTGTACGACTGAAAAACGAACAAGACGAGGAGGAAAAACAGGAGATCTGGAATATATACGGCAAGATTACGGGCATGGAACAAAATGAGAAATCAATCATCATCGGCAACCACCGCGACGCTTGGGCCTTCGGCGCGACCGACCCCAATTCGGCTACGGCTGTGATGTTAGAAGTTGCGCGGATCTTCGGCGAGCTTGTGAACAGAGGGGGTTGGCGACCACTTCGCACGATCGAGTTCATGAGCTGGGACGCAGAAGAGTACAATCTAATCGGCTCTACGGAGTATGTCGAAAATAACCTCGAGGCTCTACAGAAGAACGCATTCGCCTATATTAATCTCGATCTCGCCGTCAATGGCCAAGAGTTTCATGCCGCGGCTTCGCCAGTATTCCGAAAAGTCCTGAACAAGGTTCTCGACAGAGTCATCGATCCCAACTTCAACGCGTCGCTGCGTACGCTATGGGATGATCGAAATGCGGAACTTGAGGGTCTGGGTGCTGGCAGCGATTACGTCGCCTTCCAGGACATCGCAGGAACCAGTTCCATCGATATTAGCTTTGATGGGGCAGCACACCCTTACCATTCTGCGTATGATAATTTCGAATGGATGGAGCGTGTCGGAGACCCAGGGTTTATTTACCACAACCTGCTGGGCCAGGTCCTTGGGCTGCTGATCCTCGAACTTGCCGACCGTCCAATTCTCCCTTTCGATATGGGCAATTATGCACTGTCCCTAGGCCGCTATCTAGGCAACCTGTGGCAATGGGGCGAAGAGAAGGGCGTAAATGGGCGATATAACCTAGATCCCATCAAGGACTCTATCCAGGAAGTTGAGAAGGCCATCACAGCTTTCGAACGGTGGGAAAATGGTTGGGAACAAACTGTCGTGGCATCGAGCGGATGGGAGCCGGTGGGCTTGGGTCAAAGGAGGTGCGATTACAATAATCGTATGGCGAATTTCGAGACGGGCTTGCTAGACCTGGAAGTCGGTGGCGGGGTGAGTTTGGTTTGCCTTCCATACGTCTCGTTTCATTCTAACATCCTTTCGCAGATACCAAACCGAACACAGTTCAAGCACGTTATATTTGGACCTCAGCTATGGTCCGGGTACGACGAGGCATACTTTCCCGCGATCCGGGATGCCGTCGATGCCGAGGATTGGCCCCTGGCTCAGAAGATCATTGACAAGACTGCCGGTATCATATCGAACGCCGCCAAAGCACTACTCGAATAGAATTCGACTGGCGAAAATGTCATGGTGCCACCCATAATTTAGAATTTTTTTCGTGTTATATGAATGCATTGTTTGGCGTCACGGTGGGTTGTGGCTTTATTGTACTGTACCTCTAGGCGGCTCACTGGTTTGCTTCTACCTATACTATTTCAGGGTATCAACCAGTAGCTTAAGGCCATGATCTCGGAATCGAGACGAAAATAAAATCAAATGAATATATTGTGTTAGAAAGCATCACAGCATTCTGCGAGAAAATCCTAAAGGTAAGTTCCCGTCCACTGTCAACTATCGTCAGTATGTGCCCAAATAGGTATGTATACAGTCTCCATGGTGAGAAACGGACACAGCTATCTACTTAAAGGTACATAAGCTACCAACCACGAACACGCAACAAGCTACTACGAAAGTGAGGGTTATGAGTTATCTTAATAGAAAGCACACACACAAAATTCTAACCTAACGACACACAAAAACCATAGACCAACGCCGTATATCTCTTTCTCTCGGAAGTTTTTCCCATTAGCTACCTCCTACCTACCTCCGTACGGAAGAAAGCAAAAGCAAAAGCAGAAGGAGGGGGGGGAATCATAGCAGGTAGACCTGGCGGCCGCAGTACTCGTTGACCTCCTCGGGGGACAGGGGGTCGTCCCAGTCGTAGCGGCGGAAGCGGCAGGCGTCGGTGGCGCACTTGTACCAGAGGGTGTCGGGGCGGGTGGCGCTGTCGCCGGTGATGTCCTCGCGCGCGGGCTGGCCGCACCAGCAGCGCGGATTGTCGGGGCGCACTCCGCGCGCGTCCGCCCAGCACACGAAGCCCCCGAACCCCGGGCAGTCCCGGCACCGGAAGTACGCCCGCCCGTGGTTGCGGCTCGTCGTCGACGTCTCCCGCTCGATCACCCCGTGCGCCCGCTGCCGCTTCGGGCACCGCAGCGCCGGCCGCGACGGGAAGTCCGGGTGGTGGAATGCCGCCGGTGCTGCTGCTGCTGCTGCTGTGGTGCCGGTGGACGAGGACGGCGACGGTGAGGGCGAGCGTGCGAATAAGGCCGGCAGGGCCGGGATCGAGGAGAGGAGTGGCGACGCGCTGCGCCGCTGCTTCTTGAAGGGCGAGATCTGGATCTCGTCGTCGTCGTCGCCTTCCTCGGTGCCCGAGTCGTCGCTTTCTTCCTTCTTGACGGGCGTTGCGGGGAGGTCGTCGACGATGACGCTGAGCTCGGGCTCTTCTTTGATGGCGACGGTGCCGGGTTCGGGTGAGTCTTGGCTGCGCTTGCGCTGCAATAGGTCGCCTGAGGCTGTGGTGGCGAACATGTTGCGAGGTGGCGTGGTGGACTCCTTCTGTTTGATGCTGGAGCCGGAGCTACTGCTTGACTCTGCTGCTCCGGACCGACCGGCAGGAGTCTCGGGCATGCTGAGTTGTGCCATGAGTTGCGCTTGGTGGTGGACGGGCTGCTTGCCCTTGGGCGTCACGGGCTGTGTCGGAAGGTCTGCGTTGCTTGCATCGGGACCTGGTGTTGCTCCTCGACCCACAGTCTCCGGGGTCAGGGTCCACGACGGCGCCGCCGAAGGAGCTACTTCGGCATCTTCCTGTTTCCGCTCATCATCCGACCCTCTAGTTCTGATGATAGCGGGGGGCGGCATTGGCATCGGCTCCGCCGGTGTACTGTCGGGCTCCGCCGTTAGATCCACCACTTCACGCTTCTTCTCCGGCATGGTCTCGACCCGTATGATGACGGTGGCCCTAAACAGTTTGCGGATGAGGGACTTGAGCGACAAGATTTTGATGGTGACTTTCATCTTGAACGTTTGACTTACATGGAAGTCTGAGAACCACTGGACGAAAATTGCGCGATATCCTCAGTTAAATAACCGCGGCGTATTTGGGAAGGGGAATGAGAGAGCACGGGCTCAGTAAGATTGCAAAATGCGCCCAGGGGCGCGACGCGAAGTTAGGGTAAGGTAGAACAAACCACATACAATTCCTCGCGAGATTACGTCCCCTCTCTCTTGCCGTTTCTTCGTTTGCATTTGGGCATCCGAGAAAACGCGTTTGCGCCTTGGTGGCCGCCCAACTGTGTGCCTTGTCAGGCCAGTTCAGCCGCTGCCCGGGATGCCCAGAAACGGCTCGCTGCATGCAAGTGCGCTTAAAACTGCGCAGCCATTGGGCCCTCTGGGCTGGCAAAGCTGGCAGAAACGCCACAGCTGAAAAAAAACCCTGGCCTGCGAACATTTTTGGTCCGGGCGGGCTGGCCGGCTGGGAAATCCCGCGATGGCTTCTCACGACCACCACTTCGGATCGTCGGCGTTTTTTGCGCCCGCAAGCCAATGCTGCAAGTCCAAATTCGGACTTGGCTAGGCTCACTCGAGAAACCAAGGGTATTAGTAGATCACGGGTTCGACGTTGGCGTCGTGTCCTTTCCCGCGCCAGTGCGTTGTTGGTCTAGCATCCCGTAGTCGGCCTAGGATGAAGCATAGCCACCACCAACCTTCACGGCGCTTGGAGGATATATGTTGCTAAGTGTATTTAATATTTGGAGCTTGATGCCGGGTACCTTTGCATGCCCATTATCTTATCTTTCTTAGCCAAATACTTACCACTCACGCATTTGATGTTCCGTAGAAGGATCAGCTGAAATGCGGCTTGAAGACGTCATTTATATCTAGCCATACGCGACTGCGCGTTCAAGGAGTTCATACAAAAACATATCCAATGAACACCAGCTGCTGCAGCATCCAATATGCAGTTCTAACGTATCACCTAGATAATCCCCTCTTCACTAGCTGTCCTGGTCAAGAACTGGGAATCAAGGGGCGCGAGATCAGCCTTTCTCTGCCGTCAGGAGTTTCAGACTACAGTGACAACAGCTGGTGTGGCGTTATAGCAGCTGAATACAAGTGTATTTACTTTGTTGATTTGAGAAGACCTAAGAAATTCATCAGTCCCTTTTAATTGAACATGAGAAAGGTACCTCTACACATAAGTGAGAATCGCCTCATTATGCTAACTTACCTGGGTAGGCTATCTTAATGTAAAAGAGCATTTTATGCATTGAGAATTCCTTTTATTACACTGTCTAAGGCTTTGGGTACGGGAGTTCCCATCTTCCTCGATTGTATATTCTCTCAACAACACAATTTAGTACCTAGACCACCTACTGTAAGCTTCCTTTTTGAGACCGTTCCTATATTTAGTAATCCTATTCCATTTCAGGTACTTCTTAAGCTGCTGTATAATTGTTCCTGTCGCCGGTGCGGATGCTGCGTTCGCTCTCCGACACCTAAAGTCTCCGATGAATTTCAACTGAAGAAGAACATGTTAGCTATCCCTTTGTTCATACATAACACAGATTGCATATGTTACGCTCGGTAATATTTTGATTAATGGGCAGGTACTGCTAGGCTACTTCATATGTTGATATCGAGAGCTTAAGCTACGAGACCTATACCGTCCCCGTGTCACTGAGGGGCACCTTTAAGGGGCGGTCACTTCAGTGAGCGGCCAGTTGATACCCTTGTCTGCGGCGCCAATGTTTCCTAGACCAGCGCAGTTGTATAGACCGACCGGGTTGTTCTCCGTGGCCCTCATGAACTGAAGGTCAAGGCACTCCTCTGTTTCAAGGGTGAGCATAGGTACCATCGTAGACACAGAAATTGGAATACTTACGTGGGCTCGACATCTCGAGGGCGATTCTTCCGTCTTCCATGGCCACCCACTTCTGAGAGTCGGCAGTGTCGGAGCACTCGTTGATGTAGATGTTCGCCATGTCCTTCCAGTTGGCTGTTCGGTTGGTAAGATCAGAATCAAGCAGTCTTGTAATACGATATTGTGTGCTACTCACTTTTGGCGCCGGCATCTAGACACATCGTAGTACCCGCCAGCTGGATCTTGGTGTTGCCGCTCGTGATGTACCATTGTTGCTCTGGGGTTTGTGCAGCGGTCTTTCTAGCATCGGGGAAGAAAATCGTTAGTACAGAGATCTTCCAACCACTGTAAAGGGGTAGGAAACTTACACGACCAGAGTGCTGCCGGCAGTAGCTGCCTTGGGGACCAGGACGAACTTGGGGTCCACCATCGAAGTGACGTAGACGGTCTTGTAGCCCTCGGGTGCCTGGGCAAAGCCAGTCGCGGCGAACGCGAGGACGAGTAGAGAGGTGGCGTGCATCTTGATGGTGATTATTGGATGACTCGGGATTAGATGGTGTTTGAGTGGAGCATCAGTAGTCAGGACGTAGACGAAGGACGGCAACGTTTATATGTAGGCATGGTCAATTCTATTACGGTGCTTAAGCTGTTTCGGGTCATTTACCAGCCTAATTGACAGCCAGCCCTCAGCTATCTCCATTATATTAAAGTGCGTTCGAATCTGGGGAACTCCCCTTTTCTCGGAGCATGGTAGACATTACCTAATCGGTCAATATCCCAATAAATTAACAATCGTCGTCATGGGTGGTATTCTTGGTCGTCGGCAGATCCTCCAGAACACGGGCACCAATGGATCTGCGGCTATTTCTGTTGCCTCCTTCTCATACCCCGACCTATATCGTCGTCGGCTAATTTGCGTGAAAACATTCAACGGCAATACGTTTTCGCAGAACCCACTTGGGAGTTATCTTTGGCTGCGTCATCGAGTATTCAAAGTAATATTTAGGTTAATAAGTAGAATGTAATTTCTGTCTTGGCCAGGCGGTGTGCTGAATCGAATCTGCCAGACCACCTTCGTCTGTCAAGTATCATTTCTCATTCTCAACACCATGAGCACTTGTAAAGCAATTGTATGCTGACCATAAGTAAGTTCAGACTATGCATATTGTGGTGATATTGATAACTTTATGATGGCATTGGCAAGTCGGCTCAAGCGATACTACGTATTTGTCAGTTCAATTACTCCCCCAATGAAATAATAACTATTCAAGACCATTACCTTATAATTATATTAATTTAAACTTCAAAATCACCTTGATAGGTACCTATCTCTAATGTAGTGGTTCGGAGTTCCAGACAAGAAACACGTAGAGTAAATCCTATAGTAACACAACCCTCCTGAGCTGTGACCAGCATTCGTTTCCTTGTGCATGCAAGTCATATCGGTACCTACAAATCTATAAATAGAGTATATGCTATGAGTGACCCAGCTCTCGAGCCAGTCATTTCAGTATACATCGGACTCATAAAGGAGTATTGCTGTAAAATAGAGTATTGATCGTTGATAAAGGGGATGATATCTATGATCCAAGTCTCGACGACGAGATGAAGTTAAATGGTTGTATTTGGCTCTTATAATTGATTATATTCAATATGTATATACAACCCTGATCCTGAGGAGTATGTCTAATGCATCTGTAAGGATAACTCCGTCGTACCCCTTTTTACTCTACGGCATTAACTAGAGGCAAGCCGTGTTAGATAGAAAAATTTAACACCCCAAATCGATTTCTCTCATGTCGGATGCCGCTCCCAACCACTAGTTTGCACTGCAATCAAACTCTAGGCATACTCCTTTGTGACCGTGTTGATATTCCTGCCGTCCTAAAGGTCAATCTGCACACCAATTTAGGTCTGATAGATCGAGTTCTTCTCAAACGCGATGACCCTGTCATCCTAGTCTGGACTGCTGAGCATGTAGCGAACCGTCTGCGGGTGACAGATCTAACAGGTGATGGCCACGTCATAGGGCGTCATGTTTCAGCCTCTGACGCAGCCACCCTCAAGCTGATCCAGGTCGACCTGGAACTGTTGTTTGAAGGTATAATGTACTGTTTTACGAAAGAAAGTAACGGCGGGATTGCTGTATCCCTAAGATACTCCAACAGCCAGCAGGTCTAATCATATGACCTCTACGCAGAATGAGACAGTAGGAGACTTACGAACTCGCAATAGTCAATACCGTGTCTGTGGACGATAGGAATGATGCACAGGGCCTGCTTCACGAAGTATCCTTTGGTCTAGGTCTCTTCCTTGTGCGATCGAGTCCTGGAGACCTCGAGTGGAAATAATGCCACTCTCGTAAGCACCTCTCCTTTGATAAGATGCCGCCAACACCTTTAGCGGGCCAGAACTGACCTGTCCTGATGAAATATGTAATGTGCATATGCGATACTACCCGACAGCGCTAGATAGCAAGTTTGAAGTTCATATAGTACTGGTAGCTGTGATCATTCGACCTCGGCATCACCAAGTTCCTCTCTGTTTGATTGGTTGGGGGCAGCACAATAGAATTCCCATAAAAAGCACGATGTAGTTCGATCTCGAATCCTAATTGGTCTACTGGCCTCTGCTTGATAACCTGGTTCGGGCAGAAGGGAGTGCTTAGGTACATGGCCCTTGCATCTCATGTAGCATAGTCGTAACCCGGAAGGAGATCATTACTTCTAGCCCTTGTCCGGTCCTGCATAGATCAGCGATAGCCTCATAGCCTTACCATTTTTAAACGTACGTTGTATGATTTCATGTCTTTTGCCTCTTTTTTTATTTATTTATTTATCATGTGAAACACACTGATCTGTGGTTGTCGATAGAAATGACTGGTGGTACAGACCCGAGTAGTACCTTATGTATGGTCAACCAGACTATGGGTCGGTAGTTACTCGGCAACTCCCGTCCGAAACCACCGAGGGCCGGGCGGCATTAGCGAGGGAACTTAGTAATACGTCAAAACGCAACCGGCAATATGGAGCATCGTAGCATCATTAATTGACCTGTCAACTTTAGGTCCGGAGGTAAAAGAGGGTAAGGTGGACCAGAGATAAGAAGAATACCGGAACAGTTCAATGCGAACGATCCCTTACGCCAACATTCGCGATATCCAAGCTCGAGATCATCAGCTTGGCTTGTTGGTTGAACATGGAAGAATTCGGGGGCAATATTTCACCCGCAATTGCTAATCGGCCAAAACATCCAACGGTAAACGCTCATGTTACATCTGCAAACTTATTAATAAACCCTTTTTTGTTGGGTACATTGGAAAGTCACAGATGAATTGTTTGCCCTGATATGCGACCTTGTCGGCCCAATTGAGAACCCGGAAGGCTTGCATAACAACGTCGTTCGACGCGACCGACATGTTTAGTCAACATCTCAACTTTTCTCCGCCTCCCATCTATTTCTCTTCCCCCCCTATTTAAGTTCTCCCCCATGCCTATCTTTTCTTTCCCCGGTTTCAAGTTTAATTGTCATCCACCTATACCCCGGCCTCCTGCTACCTACATAAAAGGAAGACTCCAAGACCAAGACTCACCTCCTCGTTGAGGATACGATTCATCGACGACACAGTCCACCAACACGATGGGAGGCTCACCGCTCATGCGCGCGCCGGTCGAGGTGCGAATGATGATCTACGACTACCTTTTCGACGACGGCGGGAATAAGCAGCTGTGCATCCGGAACGGAAACGCGGGCAAATTGCCGAAGGCGGAGCACAGACGCCGCAGCAGATACTTCGTCTTGGACAAGACATTCCACCGCCGCTGCTACGACACCACCTACCGGCTCGACAACGAAGGCACCAGCTTCTGCACCGCCCTCATGCGGGCGAGCAGGGCGCTGTACGAAGAGACGTCGTACGTGCTCTACCGGGGGCACACGTTCGACTTCGGCAGCGACATCGAGGCCGTGGAGCCCTTCCTGTCAGACCTGACGCCGTCGAGCCGCCAGCTCATCCGGGAGATCTCGCTGTACAAGCGGGGGCCGGTGCCACCCTACGACAACGACCGCAGCGAGTGGCGGAACGTCTGCCGCTTCCTGCAGGAGCAGGGGTCCATCCGCAAGCTGCGGCTAGTCGTGCAGGGCGGCCGTCCCAGTACGACGTGGGACGGCCCGAAGGAGTTCACCGCCGCCGACCTCAAGCTCCTCTTCGACATCAAGCACGAGAGCCTCGACTGGGTCGAGGGGCTGCTGCACATCCGGGGCCTCGAGGAGCTGGAGATCCTTCCCGACGTCCACTACTGCCCCCCGCCCTCCTCCACCAACATGATCATTTTCGCGGCCCTGTCCGCGTCCATCGAGAGGGGGCTGACTGAGTTCCTCAAGACGCAGCTGTGTCTATCATACTAGGGACGACCCATATTAAAAAGGGGGCGCGGATCCACCCCCCTTCCATCGCGTTGGGCGGCATGTTTCAAACCACGAATTGGCATGATTGCGAGGTTGGATTGGGTTATTGCTTGTCTTTTATGGCGTTTCGGTTCCGGATCGGGAAAATAGGGATACGCATTTTGGCATCGGACTTGCGATAGAAGCGTCGCATGTTGTACAGTAGAGAATATATCCGAGTCGCAAGATTTATTATAATAGAAATTTAGAGGTCAAAGCAATGACTTGCATCAATGAGCCCGCAAATGCGATCAGAATGTCCGAGTGAGACATGTCGGATAAGAGGAGCCAGGCCTAACTGGGCAATATTACGATGTTAACTACCTGGTATGTACCTGTCTTATATTCTTCCAATATAGGGGTCACTTTTCTCGAAACATCTTTTCTCCACAATTTTACAAGGAAGCCTTTGCTTTCATGATTTATAGACCATGTCTGTTAGTAACTATTTTATACTATTATACAGATCCTCATTCCACACCAGCTATAGGAACCACCTGGTCACGGTCTGTCAGGAGCTGAGTCGAAGCATCCTTTTCCAAATCGGCCACGGATGGCATTCTCGAGCCGGGTATCGTTTCCCAACGAGCTCGATCCCAAAACGAGGTCATGAGGAAGCTAATGTCGTCACGTAGCCTGAATTTATCTCGCTCGTGTCGCTCCCCGTACCGCAATATGTCGTAGAGCCAGCAAGCAAGCGGTCCGTCGCCGGGGTCGACGTATCTCTCTTGGATATGCGTGGTGTCTAACGAATATGCCACGAAATCGCCGCTGGGTACGTTCGCCCGCTTCAACCATATGTCTTTATACTCTGCGTAGATTCGGGACGTGGGCTCAGCACTTCTCCAGCGCCACTGGATGTTATATCTGCAACACCATTGGCCGCGCATCTCTGGATGCTCAACGAACTCGTCGATAATGCCATACAACTTTGACAGTGATCGATCTTTTGAAGGATTGGTGCTGTATCCTGTCAAGTAGCAATCGATTGCTGGCTTCAATGCCTCGAGGCCTGCCTGGAATGCAAGAATCTCGTACAAGTGTGTCCACCGAGCGCATGGCTCTCGATGCATATATGCTTCTAGCTCGCGGAGAGGCTTTTTCGAAGGTAAGCCATGTATGAAGAGAGATACTACGCAAGTTAGCAGGAACTTCGCAAGATTCTATATATCCAAAACGTACGAAATTTTATGGACTCGAATATCACCGTTTGCATCTCCAAGTATTGGCAAAACTCCCACGGCGCAAAGCACCCCCAAAACTTTTCCCAATCTTTGTCCGGTTCCTCGTATTTTGGACGGCGTCTTTGTGGAAGTAGTATGCTGACGAGCTCGGTGACGTAGAGCATCCTCGTAACTCGATACCGTTCTTGATCGTTGATTTGACGCTCATACGGCTTCTTGGAATACCTGAATTCGGATTCAGGCGGTTGTTGTATCATGCGAATGGATATTCCTTCGGTCCAACCCAAGACACAGCGATGAAATGCCAGTAACTCGAGGGTTCCTTCCAGAGTAAAGTACTTGGCGGAAACTTGTAGTTTAGTGGCTTGATCTGATAGGTTGCGGCTGTAGAACTGGTCGAGTTTGACGCTGTATTCCTCGGCTTGATCGGCGTTCCATATCAAGGGCCTTCTTGGTCTCCATTCTGCTCTGGACGCTTCGAACCGCGCGACTGCAATAGGTAGATGGGGACCAAGTTCTCTGACGAGCAAGTCTTTGCAAGTAACTCCCTCGTAGGAGCGAAAGTGACGCTCCGCATTTGGGGAAGCTTTAATGAAATTCATCAGAGACTCCACGTCGGGTATTTGTCCTATGATAGAGAGCATGGCGTCTCTATGGAGATTTTCGATAGGCGCAAGCCGACCTCGCTGACCTCCATGTGGGTCGTTTTCGGAGAATGCCATGGTTGCGAGGGTTTAGCGAAGACAAACGATTGTTCACCTGCTACTGGATTTATTAATACTTCACGCGTGTCCGTGTGCAGAACGTGCCAACAAAAAAAAAAAGGAAGAAGAAGGAAGGAAGTACAGGCACATGGAGTTGTAATAAAGAAATACATGTAAAATGCATACCTGAATGAACTGCCGAGGTACTTTACTTTAGTTAGGTACCTACCTAAATATACCTAGACTTTTCTTGTCTCCTAGGCATTCGAAATCTGTATTACATCTGATGACTTCTCTGTTACTCACAACGGTGTCACTGTCTATCTACAATCATTTTTCTTTTCTCTGTTCCTGGACCTGCGGATTCATCTCGTCAAACGCTGATGAGATGTAGGAAGTTTCTGTGTCAAGGCAGAAGAGCGAAAACGCCGCCTACGAGCATTTTTACTATCCCAATGTCAGCCCACCCCCCAAGTCTCATTCTCTTACGATCATGAGTAGTACGAGGTCTTATACGTCTGATGCGAGTTGATTGATCAATCCCGGGGAGACATGGTCAGCTGCTTAGGTAATCCGGAGTAGACGGAGCAAATGATCGGGACCCCGTGACCCCCTTTTTAGTCGCCAGTCATCTGGACAAAGTCATTATTCACTCTTTTGAACGTGAATCATGATCTCTATTTTTAGATTTCGACTACCTAAATTCGCATGCGGCACGATCGTTTGTAGCGCAATTGTTTGCTAGCGTCATGGTCCGTCAAAAGTGTCGCAGCATTCATCTGGAGTTCCGATAGACCTCGAACGAGGTAGGTATTGACTCACTTGTGACTTGGTCTTGAGCAAGCCTCCGCCTTCAAATTGGATACGATTCCATTTGTTCCTATTTCTAGCTGTTTGCCGTCGGTCCGTACTTTTCTGCCTAAATGTAGTCATCCACGACGTGGTCTCCTGGTTTAGGCTTGACCTCGCCATTGATAGGTCGGGGGATGGAATTCTGCTTGACAAACTTCCTCACTGCCTCATAGTCCCTACAGGTGTGCATGCGATCCATGTCTGCGGTTAATCTGCCGCTCTTGCCCGCCCACACGAATGGGACAATTCCGACGTCAGCAGTACACATCAATCTTTGTCGAAGATATTCCACACAATGATCTGTAAGGTCGAGTTAGCCTGACAAGTCAATATTACAGTAATATACCCAATCATACCAACGTGAAGCGCCTGGTAATACTCCGTGGTCGCTGAGAGGGCCGCATGCTCTGTTTCGCTGGTGTAGTTGAAGTTGAAATGCGAGTATCGCCGGAGCAGATTCTAGAACTACCATTAGTATCAAGTCCATGAAAGTTAAGTAATGAAGGCCTACCAAACAGTGAAGTTGGTGGGTGGCTTCAATAAGCACCGGATAGCCCACAAGTCCTTTCTCGGGATTGTCAAAGTACGCGTGAGTCTCTGGATCAATACCCGAGTCCTCGGCATCATCCTCAGGCACCAGAAGAATACCGGCGTCTAGTGAATATTGATTAGTAGTCGCCCATCAATCTCGCACTCGAGAGTGAAGGTAATAATCACATACGAATCTGTGTCAGTTCCAACCAGGCCGCCTCTGTTGAGGGCGAATCATGGTCCCGATATATACTATTCTCTCGATTATAAAAAGGCGTGTTGACTCTGGTAGGCTTTGTTTCGGACGGCAAACTGCGTAACAGCGGTGCTACACCTATAGGAGGCTCCGATACACTTTGACTCCTGCCATGAGAGCGAGAGGCGAGTTGGTATGTTAATAGGATGCTGATGACATTGGTGGAAACCATGGAAATGATGAGAAGTATTATCCATCTCGTCGTACTCCAGGAACCAAGTTTTAATCTTTCCGGCGATTCGAGGTCATAGGAGCCGTCATCAGAGGAAAGCAGTCTAGCTGTTGACGACTCATCTTTATTTTCTGGATAGTCAGACGATGCCGCCATAAGCTCTTGTTTTCTCCCGCTTGCTACCTCTTAGAGGCTCAAAGATAGTAGGAATGGAAAGATGAATGTAATGGTTCTCGAGAGGAGGGGGATGTAGTTTACCACGCTTTCACAAGGCGTGCAGGGTTCAAGATCCATCATGCCTAGGGTATGCCAATGTGAATCCCATGTCCTTGGCACCTCGGTCAATTTAAAGATATTCCGAAGCTTATTTCGCATGCAGTGTAGTTCACTTCTGTATGGGGAAGGTCACTATGAACGTAAGCAGACTCACGGGGATCTCTACCAGCATATCTACCAGGCGGAATTCGGCCGATATAGCCATGTGGGCGATGCATGCGTATATTGAGGCGAAGATAGGCTACCTTGTACGATATGTCATGGGTGTTAAAGGCCTAGATCTATCTACATACGTATCCCCTAAGAGATAGCTACCAAATAGTCTTCTTACAATGGTAGAAACCCAGTTCGACCTCCGTTTTATCCTCGGCACCCTCGCACCGTTCCGATAGCTGATCGGCACAATGCTTCGCGTGATGGCCGCTAAAAGTTTTGCTATCAAGGAATTCCTTTTCATTCTCCATCCCATAGCGGAGCTTTCTCCACTGGAACAAGCAATGCTCACCATGGATCCTAGATATCGCACGTCAGCTTATGAGAGGGGAATAGTCTGTGTGACGTCCTGAGTCTCACTAACCGCTGTGTGTAAATCTTGGCATGCTTCCCCTCCCAGAGATCTTTAGCTGGTATCTCCTGCGTCAAGTTCACGTCCAGATACCAGGTCCTGTCTTCGAATACGGGATACTTCTCGGTGAGCTCCGGGAAGACGCACTGAGGTGGAAACCATCCATAGAAGTTGGGCTCCATGAGACAGCCACGGGACATAGCGACGGAGCTGGAGCGGCCGCAGTGATTCCACTCTTCATCCTCGATCTCTTGTGATGTTTTCGTCTGCGTAGGTGAAGAACTGGCTAGCAGGACGAGTAGAAAAATGACCAAAGTGGTAACGACGCCAGCTGCAAATGGCCATATTTTAGAACGGAGTACCTGTACGCGGGACCGTGGTGGAGAATCGGGATTTTCCAGCTGATCATACTTGATATGTTGGAAACGTTCTGTGCTGCTTTGTATGGAAGTCATTGTTGAGGTAGGAATTATCATCGAAACTGATCATACATGCGGATAATCTAGAAAACTTGACTTTTAATATCAAGAGCCTTAGAAGATGGTATGATAAGTCAGTCTAGCCATAGCTGGGCTGGCAGAAGGATTCGAGTAGCGGACCGGGGCCTCCGCTTTGTGCCCATGAGGATTCAGAATGGCGGGGCCTACATTACGTACGAGGCTTCAACGCGAGCCTATATAGGAAGCTGAGATAGATCATGATAAGTAAAGTGAATCCTTCATGAACTGATAGGTTGGCAGCAAGTAGTCAGGAGATAAGCATAGACAACGCTTGCGGAGATTGTGGGGCGAGTACGCCATCGAGCAAGAAACTGTAGTCGAGCAAGGAGCTGTATACTACACCGCTCTCGGAATTCTTAGACATAGTCTATCTAGCCGTGGTTATACGAATATATTCGATCGAGTCGTGTGCTATAACACCAGTCTTGGCGCTCGGGGGACGATGGGTATAAGTAGTCCCAGTTCGATCTTGCAAAACCTCCAGTCTACTTCTTCTTCACTCAATCCATCCCGTCTCTGTCTTTACTCCCAAAGCAAACTGAAACATCGCCTCCAAGATGAAGTACTCTCTTGTTCTTACTTTGGCCCTCGCAGCCGTCGGTTTTGCCGCTCCTGCCCCGGTACCTGCCGCGGCCCCAATGCCCGCACCAGAGCCAGTGGCGGCCCCAGCGCCGGCCGAGTGTAAGTCCCGGAACTCTAGGATTCAATCACATCGTACTGACATATCGGCAGACATCTACGGCATTGTGTCTGCTGCAGATGAAGGAGACACTGTTGAGAAGATCTAGATCTATCTCCGAGGAGGGAAGAGTTGAGGCTGATATATGAGCATTCAAGGTGCCTCGAGAAGTCAGGATGCCATAGCTTGTCGAATTGATATCTTCACCAACAGTTCCATATTCCCTTGTTCTGTGATCCATTCTGTCATAGGCTCTGTCGTGACTTCATGAAGGACCTGAATGATAAGCTAGAATAGTCGAAAAAAACGAGTCTGTTGAGAGTGAGCAACACGAATATTACCGACCTTGTGTGGTGAAGTGAGATGAAATCGACTTCAAAGCCTAACCTGTATGTTTTCTTTACACAAGCCTTCTGTAGTGTAAAATTTCTAGCTCCTTAAATCCTCAAGCCTTCCAATGGTTTTAGAGCACCCGTATCTCATGATGGTGTGAAATAGGAGTGGTAACTGGGCACCTTGAACGCAAGTTATGCATGACGCTTGGTTGCCAACTTTACCCTCTACCGTTACTCCAATTATGATTACACAAGGTAGAGCTGCTTCTTCCGTTTCCGAATAGAGTTATGGGCATGTACACTACCACTAGGTACCTAGGTAGGTAGTGAGATATGTATGATAATGAGGGGAAGTAATTTGCATCAGCAAGTCGGTCCATACACTGTGAATTGCCGGCATATATCTAGGAAGTGGCCATCACCAGTGATCTTTTCTCCCCTCTCAATTCAGGGATTAGATCTCTTAGCATAAGGGGTACATTAGGTATCATTTCCACTTCAACTCGAGTACTGGATGATCGTACCGCGATAAACTTCATTGACAACGAGACTACGGACTTGCTTTCTACCTGGCCAACTAGATACTCTGTGCTGCTCTTTCATGTGTTAAGCCTACTTGACTGATGCTTTATATGAAATGCGAAATGCTGATCCGAGTACCGTTTACATCTGATATTGATCCCTAAAATTCTGGACTACAAGCCACATCGCATCAGCAAGACTGTCAGATCACACCAGTAGGAATCAGACGTGGTATCACTTACCTTCTCTCACCAGATTATCCCACTCCTCGATGAGGTCCTCTTTCCTTAGGTTCAGTACGAGATCCGGCCCCGGCCTCGCATCATTTTCGAAATCATCGCGGAGTTGTGTAATGTCGCTGAGGATTGCCGCCACACCGCCTATATTTACAGATAGAACGCGTCGCGTCAATACACTTGTACCAGCCATAATCGTATTATCATATTTACCCCCAAGCCCCCAAGGTAGATGGGCTGGTAGGCAGGTAGCTAGATGGTGGAGGTTAGTAACGAGTCACTCACCGAGAAGCTGCTCTAGATCGCTAAGAGTTGGGACCGACTGGTCATCCATCTTCTGGCCCGCGATGGTATTCTATTGGTGGTTGGTCGCCATCAGCTTCACTTCGTTCGCCAACAGAACAATGAGCCAAGTCATGGGAGGTGGTGTGGTACCAAGATGCTTTGTACCCCGGCCATGTCTTCCTGTACATCCTCCTCAGTGTGATCCCGCTCGTGCAACAGCTCGTCTATTTGAGAGGAGTCCTGTAGCGGCTTGGCCAGGACTTCAAGGTGCTTCTGCTGCTCGATAAGGGTCTCTGTAGAGCTAGTTATATCCTCCCTAGTCCCGGCGGCTATATTGGAGAAGTTGTCCATGTTGTAAAAACGCTCCTGAAGTACATCGTGGATTTGTCGGTGGAGGGTTTCATTGTCCGGGTCATTATAGAGCTCCCCTAGACCATCGAATATGGTATCTTTCACGCACGGTATACAAAGTCAGCTCCAGCCAAGAGAGTCCCGAGATTTACTGTGTTTGGGGAATAGGCAGCAAGGAACGACAGAGTGTAAGGGCAGCGAGCCGTACCATAATCCGGCCTGACGGATGAGCCGAGTTCGATCGCACGGTCACATACTTCAATCACCGTTCGATATGCAACCTGTTTTCGATGTTAAGCTATGGCAGATGAAGGTAGACGAGTACTCTCGAAAGTAAGAACAGAAGAGGTGGCGCAAACTGACCCGCAAAATGGCTGACGTTGTCTGTATCTGGATTTGTCTTTAGCACCTAACAAATGCGACTCGACTGAGAGAATCATCGTACATACCTCTTGAAACTGCTCGATAATGGGACTCAGATACATGTATATCTTGTGAATGAAGGAGTCAACACCGAAATCATGGCTTGCCGGCGATGACAGAAGATGCATCATTTTCACATAGATGAGGGAGGAGGTCTACATGCTTACCGTTGGGAACCCCGTGTCCGTAAAGAACCGTTGCATGGCCGCGTCACTTGCGGGCAATTTTTCGACGTCCTGCAGCGCATCATTAATCTGAGAGAAAGAGGGCACGTCGCAACAGAACTTGTTGTTGACCAAGAGGCCACGCGGACTCAGGTACTCGTTCGTATTGGTAGACATGGCTACCTCTTCACAGTATCCAAGCTGGGTGTCAGGTAGGTATGTACTGGGCGGAATTGCATTTCCCTCCTATAGTTCGGCTCGGTGAGGCAGAGGGGTAAATATATAAATCTAAGAAACTGTTGGAACCTGGCCGACCGATGTGGGGAGAAGCGAAGCTGTGATACTTGAGGGGGGAGGGAAGCGTACACGTGAATGTGAATGCGTAACATGATTTGAAGCACGGAAGGCAGAAGGCGGAAGTGGTGCGATGCCAGTTCGTGTTTCACCGGCGAATCGGATGGCCCGGTCATAGGACAACGGGCAACATACTCCGGGGCATAAGAAAAGTCTTGTCTTCATAGAAGCTACATGGCATTGTGTTGCCCGTATTAAAAAATCTGCATTGATAATTATTTGGCAACCTTCCCGTCACTTCTCCATGGTACCCGTTGGTATCAGGTTGAGACGGTGACGACGACGACTAACCTCCGGGAAGCGAACGTGTCCTTTCCAGTATAGATCTATTGCCTCAAGGCCACTCATGTCCAGCACTTCGGGTGTGAGGAGCCTGATGGTCCACTGTGTAAATGGCGTCGGCTCTGCGTGATCGTTTGCATATAGGGAAGAGCTTGAGAGGACTGGGTGTCCTCCTTTTAATTGAGATGAGCCGACGCTCGTGTATAAATATCTTCTTGGGTTCCAGGGTTCCAGGCCCCAGTTCGATTCATATTTCACACGCTCGAAGCAGCTATAGACATATCTCATATCTCCTAAGGGCTACTCAGGCAGAAAATTTTCAGGCCATGTCTCGATTCGATCCGACTAAGCCCATCGACGATCCCACTGTCTGGTATCCGGCTCCTGGTCTGTGGGTAAAGACGGACTCCACACGCGGCAACAGGAAGGTTGGTAACAGCAAAGATGGTGGTGGTAATGATAATGATGATGATGACAGTGGTGATGCATTCGCACTGGATTCTGCTGACTACGCCGCTCTCAACCGCTATGTCTGGACAGCCAAATTGCTACCTACCAACCGCGATGATTACAAGAATATAATTGGCATTTCCACTGACGACGAGCTGACTGACGATATCTGGAATGCAGCTGATAATGTCATTGTGACATATTCTACGGTACGTACTTCGAGCCTATGTAGGTAGTTCATAATACTGTCTAATTAGGTACTAACCACCCCCTCCTCTTTTTGTCAGATGCAAGGGGAGGCAAGCAACTTCCTTTCTGTAACCTGGGAACAGCTGGTTACCATAGCCAATAAAATTTTCAGCTACGCCCAGGTCAGTACCTACATACTTTTCCCAAGCCGCTTCGACCTTCGCAAAAGATAAAGTCTAATTCGTGAGGTTGAATAGGATGCTGGTGGAGACGTAGACCTCGAGGACCCTAACAAAGAGACATCTTGTATGTAACATCGGGAGTTAGTTTTTACACTTTCCAGCTGTTTCAGGAGGGAACTTAGAAAACTTCTCTCCCGAGACATGCTCCCGAGAGCAAATATCTTGCCTAAAGAATTACTGACTCCTGTTGTTGTAGACTACCGAGCCATGTTAACCTGGGTGCGTGACTGGAACGACGAGAACAACTCAGACCACCCCGACCAGGACAAACTTCAAACACTACAGAAGAACATCCAAGAAGCCACCAATGATGAGATCAAGAACGCAGATGCCCTCAAAAAGAGAACTGATGACGCATGGGAAGCTCTTACTGAGTTTCACGATGCCTGCAAGGAGCATCAGACGGATCTCGCGGGGAAATCGAAGACGATGATGAATCTGCTGGAGGGGGAGAATGGGATCATTGCGCAACTCACTGAGGAAATTGCGGGCTACATGGACGAAATTAAGGACTTGCAGGAGAAAATCGAGAAAGGCAAGTGCCCAATTCATGCTACTGCCTTATGCTGCAGCTCAAGTCAGCTTACCGTTTATGCCTTTTGACATGTATAGATCGCAAGAAGATCCAAGAAACCGCGTACTACATCTGGATGTAAGTGGTAATCCCTACTCCCTATTTCACCAACAAGGCTCACATAGTTATACCTAGCCCCTTCATCGGTACTATTGCTGGCGTCACCATAGATATCTTAGCGGAAGAGGATATCAAGCGTCTGAGGGATCAGATAAAAGGGATACAAGAAAGAGTCAACCAAGACCAGATGAAGCTGCAAGACGCCATGAGGATGAGCGCTGACATTACGTCGATGGGAGTGAGTAATTTCCTTTATTCTCACACCGGCCACCATAGCCCACCTACCTCCTATTAGAATACCAAAATCTAACAAGAATGGCTTTTCCCAAGACCCACATAGACAATCTCGTCGACTGTATCAGACCGGCTATTACGACGCTAGAGAAAATTCAAGGAGCCTGGAGGGCCATGTCCGCTGATCTTCAAGGTCTCCACGACATGTTTGAGGGTCAATTAGACCACATTCCGGGGTTTAAATTAGAACAATTACAGCTGAACCAAATCGTTGCCCAGTGGAACACACTCAAGAATGATGGTAAGAGAAAAATTTCCTCAAACCTTTCCATATTTGTTCATTTCCATTTTCCAGTCCGAGAAAAAAGCTGACGCGGAATTGCAGTGGATATCTTCCGTAAGAATGCTTACCTGACGACGGAGCCTCCAAAGGATACCATGCAGGAGGTATTGGATAAGATAGACAGCATACTGCCTGATCGACTCAAGTAACTCGACGTCCCTGAGCAAGTGGTTTTGCATTCGAATGGCGGAAACGTAATGGTCAAGATTGAAAACCCTGGTAGCTAAAAGGTAGTTTGCCATAACTGAGTAAGGGTAGTGCATAGGTTTTACGAATGCGAATGGTATTGTGTCAAAAATTCCACAGAATGACCCCTCGGAAATTTGGAGTGCTTCGGGATGTTTGATCGCGGTGGCTTCTGGGTTGCCAAGTGCTCTTACTATTACTTCCTTGTCCCTTTTAATCGCATCGCGCCCTTCATCCTGAACCGGCTCATGCACATAAAAATCATGTTCCGCGCCTTACGCCACAGCGGTCTATCAGATTCATATATCGTCCAAGACGTCGGCGTGCCCTTCGACAAGGTCGAAGAATTCACCGCCTAGATCGACACCGCGCTGGAGATCTTGCCCCTGCGGCCATGTCCGCTGCGCCTGACGCGCGAGACCGCCGACGCGGCGCACGGTAACCCCCTAAAGTGCCCTAATTATCCGACAATATTCGCGAGGCCATTATCCCTAGCCCCCCGGCTTGGTCAGGTGCAGCGGGTCCGTGGTGCCGTTCGCGGGCGCAAACAATAGAAACACGTATCTATGTTTCCCGGTCTTCGGCGGCGGGCCCGGCGGCTTGTAGGACATGATGTCCTGTAAACCGGACCGCTTCACGACGTTAGAAGCCTCCGAAGACGAGATGTCCACGCCCGTGGCGATGAAGTGGCAGAACTCGGACCACTCCGGGTTGTCGCGGGAGGGCGCGTCGGGATCGGTGATCGTGATCGCGTAGGTCACGTTGCCGCTCTCGCTGCCCGCCGGAGATGAGGCGGAGGGGTCGTGCGAGCTTCACATACCGATGGGGAATATCTCGGCCTTTTTCAACCTGGTGCTCAATCTATTAAGCGCTACTTATCCCATAGAAAATCATAAACAGCCGGTTAAGAAACACGTACTCATGCTGCACCTTGTATACATCTGAGTCTAGCAGATGTGAATTAGACATCGGTTGCCGATTTATGGCCACAGCCAGCGTTGCGAATAGAAAAGGGCGAATCCACATGATCATATTTTCAACTTCGTTCTGAATTCAATCCAAAAAGGATCTTCGTTCGCATTACAGAGATGATATGAATATCATGTTGGAAATTGTTCATGTTGCAATTTGTGACGTTTGAGAGCTGGGGGGGGGGGGGCGCCGCGCGCGGGGGGGGGGGGGGGGGGGGCGGGCGGGGGGGCGGGGGGCGGCGGGCGAGCCGCAAGGCGCGAGAGTGAGCGG